>PVKH010047133.1:0-10327 GCA_004027955.1 Chaetophractus vellerosus | reverse complement strand
AAAATGGATAACCAAAAGAAGGCATTAAACAGGCTGTATGCCATAGTTTTGTTCACCAATAACCTCCTGGCTGACTTACCAAATATTTTACCAGATTTTGTCTAGGTCTTGTCTATGCTACAGAAATGTATTTGAAGAGCACATTGGGTTACTTATGCTGGTAATTTATTAAGGTAGGGAAGGAAGAGAAATGAGAGAAAATAACAGATCATAGGCCCCAGGAAGAAAGGAAAGGGCTGAAGAGTGATAAAGAGGGCTGGTTTATAGACTACAATTTCCCATTATAGATTATAAATGCCCTGGTTTTACTTGTGTGTTGATCCATGTGGGGGCAAAGGCCAGAACAGGGGTCCAAAGACAAGAGCTATTTGGCTTTTGTGCCTGCTTTTTGAAGGGTTAATTATTCCTCCCCTTTGTGATGGCATGGGAGTAGTCCTAGCTGTTTGCTGTTTTGATTGATTACCCCACCCATCAATCCCTCAGAAGGGCCCAATTATAAGTCCCCTGGAGAATATCAGGGCATCTTCTGCCTTCCAGAGTAAATCTTATTCTGGATGGGATTCTCAAGAGGGTCTTCCAGCAGACATCTTGGGAGTATTGATGTTCATGTGGACTTCTTGCCAGGTTCCAGACCCATCTATTGATTCCCTGTCTTACTAGACTGCTTCACTAAGAACAGCTAACATTTGAACCTGTCAAAGTAAGAAAGGGGATGGTAGCCACCATTTTAACTCTGTCCTTGGCACAAGGGGAACCAGGGAAGACAGAAAATCAGTGCTGGTAGGGAACAACTTCTTTCCATCCAGAGCAGATTGCAGCTCTAGCATAAGCCCCAGCCCCATCTTTGGCAGGGAGGAAGCTGGGAGATCCTGTGCCAGGCTCTCCAGGAAAATACAGGTCATGCCACAGAAGCCTGTGACCATCCTACTTTGGTGGCACAAGCCACCTCAGGAGATATTCTGTGACTGGAATTGGAAGCTCCATTTTCCAGAAACAGGGGAGGTAAAGACTGTTTTTCACTGATTTCAGTTACTGATTAGTAAATTTGGCTGGCTTATGTATAACACTAAGAACCTTTCCAAGTCAGAAAAAGGATGGTAGCTGTCATTTTGACTCTGCCCCAAGCATGGAGGGAAGCCAAGCATACTGAAAAATCACAGTAACTGTAGGAACAATTTTCTTTCATCCAGATTGGTCTGTAGCCCTAGCCCAGGCTTAGGCTCCACATTTAGCAGGAAGGAAACTGGTGGGCCCTGCACCAGCCTTTTTGGTTAACTGCAGGTACATACAGCTGGCACAGTCTGAATAGATGGAATTCTCCTGGGGCAACAGCAGTCATTTTGGACCCACACAGCATAGAATGCTGTCCAACCTGCAGCTCCATCCCTGACCCAGGCAGGGGAGGAAGAGGCATGAAACTCCATCAGTCTCTCTGGGAAACTACAGTCTAGGCCTGCATGACTTGGATTATTACACATAGCTGTGACTCTGTCCTGGGCCCTGGCAAAGGACAAAGTTGGGAGAAGCTTCATTGGACCCTGGACAATGAGGGCAGCTTGAGGCTCCATAGCTTATAGCACCAGCTATGTCCTTGACTCCTACTTTACAATCAGCAAAGGAAAAGGAGCAAGAAATCCCTAAGCTAAAGAAAGAAACTGCACCCAGGATAAATACTCTAGTAAGGCAAATGCCAAGACACCAACAGAAACTTACAATCCACACCAATAAACAGGAAGACATGACCCAGTAAAAGGAACAAGGTAAGTCTCCAGATGACAACTAATAATAGATGTTCAAACAAATCTGTTTAATAAATTGAATGAGATGGTGAAAGATATTAAGGATATTAAAAAGATATTGGTGAGAACAAAGAAGAATTTGAAAGCACACATAGAAAAATAGCAGATCTTATGGTCATGAAACATGCAATAAATGAAATTAAAAATACACTGGAATCATAAAATAGCAGATTTGAGGAGGCAGACAAAAGAATTGGTGAGCTTGAAGAAAAGGCCTCTGAAAGCAAATGAACAAAAGTACAGATGAAGAAAAGACTGGAAAAAATTGAACAAGGTCTCAGGGAACTAAACGATAACAATAGATGTGCAAACATTCATGTCATGGGTTTCCCAGAAGGAGAGGAGAGGAGAAAAGGTAAGGAAGGAATATTTGAAAAAATAATAGTAGAAAATTTCTCAACCCTATTAAAGGACATAGATATCCATGTCCAAGAAACACAACATACTCCCATCTGAATAAATCCAAATAGACTAACTCCAAGACACATACTAATCAGAATGTCAAATGCCAAAGACAAAGAGAGAATTCTGAGAGCAGCAAGAGAAAAGCAATGCATCACATATATGGGATACCCAATAATATTAAGTGCTAATTACTCACCAGAAATCATAGAGGCAAGAAGACAGTGGTATGATATACTTAAGATACTGTAAGATAAAAAGTTGCAGCCTAGACTCTTAAATCCAGCAAGATTGTCTTTCAAAAATGAGGGTGAGTTTAGAATATTCACAGATAAACAGAAACTGAGAGAGTTTGTAACCTAGAGACTGGCTTTGCAGTAAATACTAAAGGGTGTGTTACAGCCTGAAAAAAAAGACAAGAGAGAGGCCTGGAAGAGAGTATAGAAATGAAGATTATATCAATAAAACCAACTAAAATTGTCAAAAAAAGTGGTGAAAATAAAATAAGACAGATAAAACCCAAATATTCAGGAATAAACTTAACCAATGGTGTAAAGCACTTGGTTTAAGAAAACTACTGATGTGGCCCAGTTAACACCCTAATCATAAACCAATTATGCCGAGATGAACAGATCAGTTTGCAAGCATGATTCAATTTATATTTTTGGAATTCATAATTAGATAAAACTGCCAAACCATTACATGTGTCAATTCTACTCAAATAGATATGCAGATACAATGCAATCCCAATAAAAACTTTTTAACCAAATGGAAAACATAATTATCAAATTTCTTTGGAAGGGTAGGGAGTCCTGAATAGCCAGAAACATCTTAAAAAGGGAAAGTGAAGTTGGAGGATTCTCATTTCTGAACTTAAAATCATATGATCTAGGTACAGTGATAAAACAATAGCATGGTACTGGCATAAAGACAGACACAGAGACCAATGGAGCAGAACTGATGATTCAGAAACAGACCCTCACATCTATGGTCATGTGATATTTCACTAGCCTTTCAAACCTACCCAGCACAGGCAGAACTGTCCATTCAACAATGTTGTTGAGACAACTGAATATCTGTAGCCAAAATAAGGCAAGAGGACCCCTATGTCACACCTAATACAAAAGTTAGCTCAAAATGAATCAAAAACTTAAATATAAAAGCAAGAACCATAAAGGTTAGAGAAAAATGTAGGAAAATATCTTCAAGACATGGTTACATGTGGTGGATTCTTAAAGGAGATAAGAGGAGGCCTGGGATGGACTACTGATGTGTAATGTATGTAGAAGTTTTAATTCACTTTACTATGAAGGTGTGCAAGTGTACAAAATTGATGGCAACACATTATAGTGAGTAACAGCTGGTTTATAAATGGTAATGTGGTTGAAAATGCTGGTCTGGGTGTGCAGATGCCAATTGACATTGAGCTGGAGAATGACCTAGGGACTGAATAGCACAGTGAACCCAGAGGACAATGAGAATTTTACTTGATGGTACAGATGCAAGAGTGTCCTTTGTGAGCTATGGCAGATGTACATCACTATTGCAGGATGGTAGAAGTGTGGAGAAGCATGGGAAAAATACAACTGGTGTGACCTATGGACTGTGGCTAACAGTTATAACATAATACTCCTGCTTCTGTGCCAAGGATATACTGTGTTGATAGTGGAGCAGTATGGAGGGAGTGTGCCAAATGTACACTCTGGAACTCTAGTAATAATCTGAAGATATAATCTCATAATCTGTAATAAATATTCCACCATGGTGTGGTGTGTTGATAGAGGGGTGGAGTATGGGAATTTTGCACATGAACATGATTGTTTTGTAAGTTTACATCTTCTTTCATAAAAATATATTTTAAAAAATCATAATAGGGTGGGTTGGGGGAAAATACATCAAATGTAAGAACAGTACTATAGTTAGTAGTAAGATTTTGACAATATTCTTTCAAATTTTGTATCAAATGTCTCACAACAATACAAGGTTTTGGTGGTGGGTTGATTTATGGGACCCATGTATGATGTTATAAATGGTTGCTTTGTAAGTTCACAACTTTTACTATGCATTTATTGTTTATGTATGTTCATGTATAAATGATATAAAATAATAATAATAGGGTGGGTTGGAGGGAAATAACTTTGTTAGTAGTAATATTTTGAGGATGTTACCTAATCATTAGTTAAAAATGTTTCACAAAAATGCAAGGTACTGGTGGTAGGGTGAGGTATGAAAGTCATGTATTATGTTATGTATGTTTGTTTTGTAAGTTCACAACTATTACCATACACTTATTGTTTATGTATGTTTATGTGTGACTGATATACTTCAATAAATTTTAAAAAAAATATTTAGGAATCAATTTAACTAGAGATGTAAAGTACCTGGATTCATAATATAGCAAAAAACGTGAAAAGAATCAAAGAAGACCTAATCAAATGTCAAGACATTACATGTTCATGGATTGGAAGGCTAAATGCCATGAACATGTCAATTCTACCCAAACTGATTCATAGAGTCAATGCAATACCTATCAAAATTCCAACAACCTGCTTTAAAGAAATACAAAAGGCAATTACCAAATTTATGTGGAAGGAAAAGGCACCCAAATTGCCAAAAACATCCTAAAAATGAAGAACAATGTGAAAGGACTCTCATTGTCTGATCTTGGAGCATACTACAAAGCTACAATGGTCAAAACAGCATGGCATGAGCATAAAGCTAGATATATTGATCAATGGAATAGAATTGAGAATCCAGAAGTAGACTCTCACCTTTATGGTTAACTGGTTTTTGGAAAACCTATCCCTTCCACATTACTGAGACAAAACAATCTGTTCAACAACGGTGCTTGGAAAACTGCAAATCCAGAGCCAAAAGTATGAAAGAGGACCTCTAGCTCACTCTCTATAATAGAATCAATTAAAAATGGATCAAAGACATAATTATAAAAGCCAAGACCATAAAACTACTAGAAGAAAATGTAGGGAAACATCTTAAAAACCTGGTGGTAGGTGGGGGTCTCTGAAATCTTACACCCAAAGCTCAAGCAAAAAAAGAAATAGATAAAAGGGTCCTCTTCAAAATTTAATACTTTTGCCCTTTAAAAGGCTTTGTCAAAAGTGTGAAAATAGAAGTGACACATCAGAAAAAATATTTGGAATTCGTGTATCTGAAAAGGGTTTAATATCCATGATATATAAAGATATATAAAAACTCAACAATAAAAAAGACAAATCACCCAATTAAAAAATGGGCAAAAGAACAGAAAAGGCAAGGATCCAAAGAAGAAATACAAATGGTGAAAAAGCACATTAAAAATGTTCAACATTACTAGTGATTAGGGAAATGCAAATCATATCCACAATGAGGTATCATTTCATACCTATTATCATGCAAACTATTAAAAAGACAAAAAAACCTCCAAGTGTTGGAGAAGAGGTATAGTTGTAGGAATGTTTATTCATTTTTTCTTCAGAATATAGGACAGTACAGCCACTGTGGGGGACTGTTTGGCTATTCTTAAGGAAGTTGGATATAGATTTGTCATGTTACCTGGCAATTCCATTACTAGGTATATACCCAGAAGAACTGAGAGCAGTGACACAAACAGACATCTTCACACCAATGTTCATGGTGGAATTATTTGGAATTGTCAAAATATGGAAGCAATCCAAGTGCTAATCAAACAATGAATGGATGAATAAAAAGTGGTATATATTCATACAATTGGATATTATTGAGCTGTAAAAATGAATGAAGTCCTGATGCATGTGATCACATGGATCAAACTTGACATCATTTTGAGTTGAAATAAGCCAGAAACAAAAAGAAAATAATGTATCATCTGAAATAATTAGAATAATCAAATTCATAGAATCAGAATATAGAATATAGTTTACCAGGCTATGGGGTGTGGATAGGCAATGGGAAGCAAGAGCTTAAAATATACAGGTTCCTGTTTGTAGTGATGGAAATGTTTTGGTAATGTATGGTGCTGATGGTTGCACAACATTGAAAATGTAATTAATGGCACTGAGATATGTATCTGAATGTGATTAAAATGTGAAATGTTTGATGACATATATGATAACAGAATGAAAAGTTTTAAAACCATACATAGAACTACACTATACAAACAGTGAATCTTACATTAAATCATAGACAATGATTGATAGTACAGTTATAAAAATGAGCTACCAGCAATTATAACACATGTTCCACACTAATGCAAGTTGTTGTTGGGGTGGTTAAAGGGAATCTTTATTTTATGCATAGTTGTTCTGTTAACCCTCAGCTCATCTAATAAAGATAAATAAATAAATAAATAAATAAATAAATAAATAAATAAAAATAAAATAAGAAAAGAGATAAGAAAAGAACACCTACTCCCCAATAAAGAAGCCTCATAAATATTCAAAATTGTGGATTCAAATTCACACAAAAAAAGGCCCTTTTGCAATCTGCATTTCAGGATCTAATTTTAGCTGAAAAACTTAAATGTGCACATGAATTTAAATTAAATTAAAGTTCTTGTAAAGAAAAACATAAAAAAGCAATTCCTCTTGGTATATGACAAAAACAATTAAAAGCAGGGACTCAAACTGATATTTATACTCAAACATTATTAGCATTGCAGAATAGCCAAAAGGTGGAAGCAAACCAAGTATGCATCAACACATGAATAGATAAACAAAATATGCTATATACACACAATGTATTATTATTCAGTTGTAAAAATGAAGGAAGTTCTGATACATGCTACATCAGTAAACCTTGATGACACTATGTTGAGTGAAATAATCTAGACATAAAAAGAAAAATATTGGATACAGAGGACCATGGTGGAAATGTAAGACACTCCAAAGTTCTTTTCTCCCACAGAATCTTTGAATGACTAATAAAAACTGGCAAAGACATTTTCTTCAAAACTCTAGAAATAAATGAAAAGGGTGCAGTAACTGGGTGAATGCCAAATTAAGAAAATGCAGCTTTAAAAATGGTAGGAGAAACTCATGGTACTCTTGCTGGCTCCTCCTCTAATGCCTTCATATTGTAATGTGGAGCCAGCCTGCATTCCCTCTGTGTCAATATCCCTGTTCCAGAGGGAGCAGAATAGCCCCTAGGTTCATGGGGGTACTTTATGTGGGTGAAAATCTACCAGATGACAGCCTGAAAGATTGAACCAGGAAAGTTTTTCCTGGATGGCTCTGACAGATCTTGCCATATAGGCAAAATTAATTTGTGGACAGGTAAAGCAGGACACAAAACATACACATTAAAGTGGCCTGGGGCAAAAGATTACTGAAATCTACTTTGCTGTAAACAACAAAATTCTCAAGGCCATATCAATCAAAGGCCAGGACAAGACTCAGGCTTAGAAAGAGACCTTGTAATTCACTTTTACCTTGAGCTGATATTCCTGATAGATTGACTAAACTCTGAAGGAGAACACCAGCCAATGCCGAGTCATATTGAAAAAGATATAAAGATGTCTTTATTTATTTATGTATTTTTTTGCTTTGGTTTGTTTGTTTTTGTTAGTTCCTGGCATTCAAGAAAGTCATTTCACCAGCTGGATACAAATTTAAGGAGCTAACACATTAAAATATTAAAATGTACAGTGTTCAACAAAAATTACAAGACTACAGCAACTACAAAATCCAACCAAAAACAAAAGCAAAAGCAAAGAAATGATGCTCCATGGAAAGGAACAAAATAATAATTCAGAAAACATCAAAGAAGATCAGACTTTGGATATAATGGCCAGTAACTTTAAAATAATTATCTTCTGTGAGTTCAAAAAGTTAAAGAAAAAAAACAGGTAAAGAGCTAAAGGATATCAAGAAAATGAATGAACGTTATGAGAATCTGAATAAAGAGATATAATTTTTAAAAAGGAAACAAGGAATTACTAGAATTGAAACATCATAATAATTTAACAGCAGACTGCAGCTGACAGAAGGAAAAATCAGTGAACTCAAAGACAAGACAACTGAAATAATTCAGGCTAAAAAGCAGAAAGAAAAAAGAATGAAAATTGTGAACAAAATTAAGAAGACCTTTGGGAAACCATTAAACTTACCAATATATGCATTATGGGAGTCCAGAATGAAAAGAAAGAGAGAAAGGGGAGAAGGAATCAAAGAAATAATTATAGAAAATGTCTCAAATTTAAGACTTGAATATACACATACAAGAAGTCAAAGGAACGAAACACAGGGTAAACTTCAAATGGACCATGCTGAGTTTCTTAGTAATGAAATTGTCAAATGACAAGGACAAAGAAGCTCCAAGAGAACTGCAACATGCTATGTATCAGCTAGCCTCAATCAGATTAAGTACCAATTTCTCATCGGAAAACATGGATAAAAGTCCATTCAATTGCCAGACAAAGTGTGAAGGTTGTTTCCAAGTCCCATTTACACAATTAAGAGAGGAAGATCACCTGTGGTACAAAAGTAGAGGGCATTCATCATTACTTTTCCAGTGTTGTCTTCAGCATGATCTCAGGAGAAAAAATAAAGAGGCAAAAATTCCCTTCTTGTTTGCCAACCTGAATTTTCATGGGGTTTCCTTGAGAGGTTATAAACCTGTAGAATTGCCTCTCAGTTCTCCCCAGCATTTGGAAACTTCCTATCAGTATGACTTTGCAGGACATGTTTTGAAGAAATTTGACCTGTTAAAGTGCTTGAAAAAATTTTATGTCCCTAATCAATTATTTTTCCATTTTTCTTTTTTAACTGCTCCAGAATTACTATTTGAAGATGCTTTCATTCTCCTTGATATTCAATACTAGAACATACTGGTAAGAAATATAGTGTAATTTTTACAGGAATTAGGGCAAAACATGTGTGCTTACTAAATGTAAGAACTGAATTCTGTGACACAGCACAGCTTCTATCCATGAGGACAAGTGCTGTTTTTGGAATGGGATAACAAAGACAGATTATTTTAGGTACAAATATGCAACAATGTATAAAGTCATCCAAGATGTTATTTTTATCTCTCACTAATTAATTTTTATATTCCATGTATTCAAAAATATTAACACAATTACTAGTTATTAAGGAATTTTTCTCTTGTCATTTTATTTGGAAAGAATAAATGACAGATCTGTTTTCCCTGATGGATATAGCATTGAGATTGAAACTTGAGGTAAAATGAGGACTTAATCCATCAAGCCCCTTCAGAGAAGGTTCATGCCAAACAGTATATTACTCAAAAATAATCTTCAAATATTTTATATTACCTATTTTTATATCTATTCTGACCCCACAGAAAGATGCAAAGTTGAAGTGATTTATCGGAAAATTCAAGATCTAAAGGATCTTTACTTAAATAATCTTGGAATTAAATAACACAGGTTATTTATTTTTATTAAGCTTTAGATGGTTGTCCTGATGCAGAGCATGATATTTTAAAAACATCAAAACATCATCAGCTGGAATGTAGCAATTCATTCTAGAAGCCTATTTCCCACATCAACCACACTTAACATAGTTTACTTTATTCCATGCCCAGCTATGCTTAATCCTTTATTATTTGTTTCTTTGAGAGGATCAGTGAGAGATAATATTGAATTAATATGGAAAAGATGAAGTGGGGTGGATAACACAAGAAACATGTTATTTTACAAAATTGTGGAAAAGGGAGTGAAATTTTAAAAAAAGGCAGAAGAAAGAGAAAGATAGATCCAGAGAGAGCCATGGACAAAGATATATATCTTTGTCCATATATATATATATAATTTTTCCTTTCATAATTGATATTTATTTGGCTATTTTGAAGCTCAGCAGGGACATTATGAACAATTTGTACACAATTCTAAATGTACCTACCAAAAACCTAAAAAGCCATGTAGTTGTTTTTCTAATGTTATCCAAGTGACTTTTCACCTTAAAATTTGGAGGCAAGTTTTCTTTAAGAGGATATTGTTTTGGTCAGCCACAGGAGTGCCTTTTGAAATATACCAGAGATTGGTCGGTCTTTATAAAGGGTATTTATTTGGGGTAGAAGCTTACAGTTACCAGGCCACAAAGCATAAATTTCCTCCCATACCAAAGTCCATGTCCTGGAGGAAGATGGCTGCCGACGTCTCCAGGGTTCAGGCTTCCAGGTTCCTTTGT
>PVKH010047132.1:0-10321 GCA_004027955.1 Chaetophractus vellerosus | reverse complement strand
TATAGCAAATGCACAAGAGAAACACTATTTGCCTTTTTAAATGGAATGCATTTCTAATTACATGACTCATTACAAGATGTTAAAGAATTTTCATGTTTTCTTATATAATAGAAAAAACATCAAAATATATCATTAAAACAGTATTTCAAAGCTCTATTTTAAAGCAGGGTCTCATTTTATATGGACTAAAATCCATGTAAATTAATAAGCCAAGAAGGCTGATAAATTATGGTTCAGAAGTCAGTTGCTCTCTCATCTTTTTTTCTAGCTTGCATTATTTCTTACTGTCAGAAGAAATGTGCTATTAAAGGGGAAGATTTGAGGAACATTTGGGGGCATACCAACTAGGTTAAAATGTTGTAAAGTCCATAGCAGTCAAGAAGTACTGGTAGAGTTGGCAAGAGAAGTAAGCAGCAGGGGGTAGAGGTTCTTTTTCATCTATGAAGGTAGAAATTACTTACTGTGCATACATGTCAAATATAAACATTAAAGTAAACTCTTTTTGTTAGAATATCTACGAGCCACCTGGAATTTATGTTTGTACCACATTTTCAGATAGACTGCTATGTTAACCTTAAAGAGATTTTTCTCTGTACCCTAGAAAAATTTTTTAAAAATACCAAAGACTTTATATCTTACTATATTATTTAAGAATCATGTAAAAATGCATAATATTTAAATTGAACTTCTGAAATACAGCATGAAGGAAAACATAATGGAGATAAACATAGGGTTTAAATCAGAAGCAAAGGACTAATAAACTACATATATATTTTTAATATGAAAGGCACTTTATATTCCACTAATTTCTCCAAATGTGTGGACTCTTTCTACCCAAATTTAAAACACACTATAAATAGACATATGCATTTTTTTAAAAAAAGCTTTAGATTACATAAATGTTACCTCAAAAATTTAGAGGGATTCCCATATACCTCACCCCCTCCCCTCCCACACTTTTCCCGCTTAACAACATCTTTCATTAGTGTAGTGCATTTGTTACAATTGATGAACACATATTGAAGCACTGATTCTAATCATGGTCAATAGTTTACATTATAGTTCATACTTTGTACCACACATTTTTATAGGTTTTGACAAGATGTATAATGCCCTGTATCCGTCATTGCAATGTCATTCAGAACAATTCCAAAGTCCACAAAATGCCCTGTTACATCTATTCCTCCCTCCCCCTCCCCTCAGAATCTCTGGTGACCACGGCCTTTATATCAATGATACAAGTTCTTTTATTGCTAGAATAATAACAAGTCTACTTTAGTCCATCATTGCAGTCCCCCCTTATGTTTTGTTCATTCCTCAATCTTGGGGATTTGGGGATGGTGATGCCCACTTTGTTTCTGATTGTGAGAGGGGCTTGGATCCCTTGGGCAGTGGATGGATCTGGCTTGCTTGGAGTTGTAGATACTGTTTTTGGGGATGAGTGTTGTCTATCAGCATCCTTTTGTTAGTTGTCCTGGGAGAGTCCAATGAACTGCAAAGTAGGTATTGCAAGATTCAGGGCTCAACCGGCATATGAATAAACCAAACATGTAAGTCTCTGGGACATATATTTAACTAGTATAGTGCCAATTATAAGTTGAAAGAAAAGGGGCAGAAGAGCCATGTGAAGGAAATTATAAATGAGTCTAACTCTGATACACTGGGGAACCTATATTCCAAGGTAAAGTCTACTGACAGGGTGCTAAATTCCTGAGATTATCTGCCTGACATATACTTAACTTTTTTTTTTTTTATTTACTGGAGATTGAACCTGGGGCCTCATACATGGGAAGCAGGAGCTCAACCACTAAGCTACATCTGCTTCCCCTGACATGTACCTTTTAACTTGCATTATTTTAGAAAGAATCACTATGATTATTGTTCTTCAAATATATATGTGAATGTTTAAAAAGATTTTAAAGCAAACCATTTACTCACTCATGAGACCTTTATTTTCTCATGTAATAACATTTCTGACATTTTTGTATAAATGTTAATTTGCCAAAATAAAAATTAGTAACACTTCTTAATTGACTATACAACCATTCTAAATCAAACTATTTTATGTAAATTAAAAGATAGGTTAGAAATGTAAATAGATATGAGAATTGTTCTGAGTAAGAATAATAAACATGAAACTATCAACATCATAATTCTAATAACTATTTAACATTAATCATAGCAATGTCCATATTTCATTATAGCCTGAAGGTTTATTTAAAAATTCAAGTTTGTTTTAATTAAAAAACAACACATTTCAATACACCAATATATTTTTTTAATTTTGCTGAAATATACATAAAGAAAATGTGGAAAATGGTAGTACAACTCCATATGTAGCACAAAGGAAATATTCATTTAATTGTGATAAGTTCATAAGTCCCTCATCATGCCAACTGTAATTCAGCAAACCCTCCATTTCCCTCAATAGGTAATCACCATCTTGGCTTTTAGAATAATGACATCTTTCTTTTCTTTGTAAGAAAAACACCAAGTATGCACCTTTAGCACTATAATGTGCTTTCCCTTATTTTTGAACTTTATATATATCCAGATATACCATTTGTCTTCCACATTGCTGCATGTATATATGATTTTATTTTCCACCTTCTATATGGCATCCCAATGTATGAATAAACACATTATATGTATTCATTTTTCTCATGGTGAACATTTGGGTCATTTGAAGTTTGGGGCTATTATAGGATATAATTGTACATGTCTCTTGCTAAACATGTGCCTTTTAAAAAGGGTTTGGATCTGTGAGAGGTCAATTGTTCCACATTGTTATTGATACTTGATCTTGTCATTCCTCTTAACTGTAGCTATTTCAGTGGGTCTGTAGTATAGATTTCGCCATTCTTATTGGAATTTTCATCCTGGCTAATGAATTTCAATGTATTTTCTTATGATTAGTGGTCGTTTACCAAAATCCTGACTGTGAAGGGCCCAGTCAGGCCTACCACCCATTTTTCTGTGGTGTCATCTGCATTTGTTATTGATTCAGTCCCTTTCTCTATACAGGCTGCTGTGAGTACTGTGCTGGTCACATATGATGCTGATATTTTTGGTATTCTGTGATTTGTATTATTATTCTTTTAGTGGTGTCTTATGGTAAGCAGAAGTTCTTGATTTTAATACAGTGAATGTATAAATCTGTTCCTTCATGATTGCTTCTTTGTTTCCTTTTAAGAAATTTTCCCCTATGAAGAAATTATGAGGCTAATATCCTAAATTTTTTTCTAAGCCTTTCTGTTTTACTTTTCTCTTTGTGTTTTTATTACACTTGGAATTTGTTTTGGTATATGGTGTGATGTTGAAATCATATTTTATTATTCTGTATAACTACTTATATCATTATATATGGATAACCAATCGAACCAGCTTTAAAAAGGCTATTCTTCACCTGCTAATCTGTAGTGCTGTCTTTGTCAAAAATTGTGTCCACATGAGAGAGGGTCTGTTTCTGGACTCTACTCAATTCTGGTGACATATTTTTCTTAATTTTTTCCATATCACACTGTTTTAATTAGCATATCTTTATAGTGTATCTTGATACCCGTCGGAACAAGTATTCTTACCTTGTCTTCTTCAAGAGTGTCTTTGCATTTTCATTTAAAGTTTATGATCAGTTTATCAAGCTGTGTACACACAAACATGCACATAACCACACAAAGAACTGCTGGGTTTTTACCGCAGGTCCACTGAGCCTAGAGATTGGTTTGGAGAAAACTGACATTTCTTTAATAGTGAATTTCATTCCTTTAATGTGTATATCTTTCTATTTCTATAAATCTTCTGTTATATCTCTCAATAAAATGATATGGCTTTCTATAAACTGATATTGCCAATTTGTTCTATATTTAATAATCCTTGGTGTTTTTGATGTGTAACAGTGGTATCTGTTTTATTAATCTAATTTTCTGTGTTTTAAAAATATATAATTGCAATTGATTTTTATATCTACTTTGCTTCTAGAAAATTTTCTATCTTAGCTCACTCTACTTAGTATTATATTTATAGATTTTTAAAAATAGGCTTTTATTTTCCTATGTTATTTTCTATGGTTTCCTTACAGTCAGTCTTTTATCACTAAGTGACAGGGAACAGTTTAAAAATCAAGGAAAAGTATGTATTATGCGTCTCTGCGTGCACAATGTAAGATTGTGTTCGATAAACTAATTATTAAAAGAATTATACACTTGGCATGGTGTATTATCTCAGACTCAAGTTTGAAACTAAACGTTATTTTTTTCCGGATGTTATATTAGTTTGAGTTATGGACTCCCTTTCCCCTAGTGGAGGTGCTGAACATTTCACTTCTATAACAAAAACACTTCTCTGAGATAGTAGGGCAAAAATTTGCAATGCATATTTTATCAAACCTATCAAAGACTAAAATCTATGCAATTTACGCTTTTTAAATAGTTGCCTATCACAGTAAATCATAAAACATATCAAGTTCAACATGGTTTTTATTCCTTATTCATTTAAAGTATAATAGAAAATGCAAGCATTTCTGATGAAATGTTTAAACATCAAAATGTTGGCATTCACTTAGGCCATGATTTTAAAACTTCCCAAGATTATAGCTCCTCTCTGTACGTAATATACATAATTAAAAAGCAAATGCTTTCTGATTTTCTCTACACTAAAATGTCTTGGGAAATTGGTTTTAGAAATGAAGATTAGGCTAACTTTAGAATGATCCCAAACTAAGTAAACAAATAATCTTCCCTGAAAGCTATCTTAATCTTTAGGTAGAAAAGAAATATGATTTGGCAGCAATAATCAATAGTACCTTAAGGAATTTTTATCATGCTGAACTATTTGAATGTCTTGCACTTTTCTGAATCATGTAATACAAGTTAATATAGATGTATTTGTTCATATAGAATATAATCCCAGAAACAGAAGAAATATACCCATGAAATAATAGAATTTTTGTTATGTTTCAATAAAATTTATACTTCCTGCCCTGGCAAAAAGGAAAAAAAAATGTGTAAGTGAAAGGATCTCCTATGACTAATACTGGCAGATTGGGAGTCAGTTTTTACCTAAAGTAGATTGCCTCCATCCAAGAGAAAGGGCATTAGGAAAAAGCTCAAGACAGTGGCTCCTTAAAGACCAAACTTACATAAATTAAAGAAACCATAGACTAATCTTTACAATCAAAAGCCATCCATTATAAGTTAGTGTTTGATTTTAAAGGTCTTAGAAATCCTAATTGCTGCCAAGCTTCATCTCAACTTGTTACCCAGTTCCTCCTCTCCTCCCCTCTCCCACTCCTCTCTCTGTTTTACAGCCCAGTGACAGCTCGTGTGATCTGGCGAACCTTTCATATGACCCTCATAGCTTTATTATTGACACCAGGTCTTTTGTCCAAGTTTCTAAATTTGGCGTTCACTCTGTTAATCTTTCTGATGAGTGATCATTTCCTTGAATGCCCACCAACGCTACTTTCTATCACACAGTTCCCTCCCTGAAACAACCAGCAGTCATCAGTTTGTCTAAGTAGAGGCCAGCAGTATTCATAATAGTGGAGCAAAAAGATACGAAAAGGCAAACACAAAACTTTAGTTTTTCATATAAAATCACAAACTTCTCCAATTTAAGCTATAGATATAATGGATTTTTGAGAAGTATAATGAGAAATAAGTTACATGGGATACAAAATAAATGTAAATAACCAGAATCACAAAAGTTCAAAACAAATGTAGCCTAATGTGTCTAACTCTTGCCTGGAATATGAAACAAAGGAATTGAATTGGACTTAATTGAACTAAAGCCATCAGCCACAAATATCCTTCTTCCAGTTATGTAGAATACATGGGCACTAGAGTGGTAACGGAAATCATCAGGAAGGCTGAAGTTTTACTTGTCTTTCCTGTAAGTGGAAGAATCTTCACAAATATTACTTGAAAGGAGAATATTCAGGAACATTTTCAAAAACAGAGTCCCAGAAGCCCTGGTGGATGTCTGAGTTACCACAAGTTCAGCATACCCCAAGCTCAGCTGGTCATGTCTGTAAACTACTCTTTCCTTATTAGATTCTCCATTCTTCCAAGTTTTCTATCCAGGAACTTGAGGGTCATCATTTACGCATCCCTCAAAGTCTTAGCCCTTTTAAAATCTATCTTGATTTATTGTCATTTCTAACCCTTTAGCAGTGCAGTATTTCCTAACTGCTCTGAGTCCACCTTGCCATCCTCAGCCCCAACCACCAGAGCCTCTACTCAAATCACAGTGAACTAACAAAACAATCAAATCAAATCAAAAGCAAACAAACAATAAAAGCTACTCAGATGGACTTCTATTGGTAGGACTAAGGCATGTATTAGTTTTACTCACAAATTGGTTAAAATGTTTAAAACTAGTGGGTAAGGAGTGAGGGGACTGAGGAAAGAGAAAATTAGGAGGAAGGGAAGAGTTAAGGGATTGCCATAGCAAATTGGTAATATAATAGCATTATAATAAGAGGTTACAACTCATTAGCAACCAGTGTTGTCCACAGAAAAGTGAAGATACATGTTAACATGGTAGGAAGAAGTTCCCATAAGTTTGTATACTTTTACATCAGAAGCTAATGAGGCATTAGCAGAACTAGATTGAAGGAAGTTGTGTATGTTGGCAGGAATGGGGACAAGGGCATTTGGGAGACTCTTATATTTCACTCTCTATCCTTCAGGACTGTTGGTACATTCTTACTATAAGCATTTGTTTCACAGATAGGTGGAAAGAAAAAGGGGGGGGGGATATGGTAAAATAGAAACAAATTGGTTTAGATATTATTTTTCCTGAATAATGCTAAAAACCTCTTTGGATGTCTCAAGAATAACTAGAGAAAATATAAACTTCCTTGGCATATTTGGAAATAAAAAAACATGTTATATAAATTTAGGTATTAAAGATATTTTGCTTTCATGTTTGGTGAACTGCTTTTTTATAACTTTTCTTACTATGATATATGGGAGAGGCAAGCAGAAATGTAGAATTACTTGACAAATTAAGACATTGTTACACAATTTTTATTTGTCTCACTGAGAAATTTGTCTTTGGTGGCCATAAATTCCTGGTGTTTAAACCATGCAACATGCTTGAGGAAAATTAAAGCAAAAGGTCCTATAAAACCTAAGTGAAAAAATAAGATCAAATACAAGATTAACCTGAAGATCAATTGATACAACTAAACTTATTTTGTGTAACATGATGCAACTTAGAATGTCCCAGCTAATTAGTTTTAAATTGTCCAGTGCTTCAACATCAGTGATCTTTCCAAAGGAGTAGCAGCAAACAAAATAAATAGGACAACAATTTAATAGGTAGAATTTTTTTAATGTAATGACAAACTAATTCATAAACTATAAGTTAGGTTTCATTTTTACATAATGTTTCCCATGCAATTGAAACCATGATTTTTCCATCTAACAAAGTTTGGGGCTATAGGAAGAGGTGTGGACATTCTGGCTACCCAGTATCTGAATGTTTTCCTATGTGCAGGCAATCACCCACTTTCTTTCATTTAGAAACTTAAACATTATTGACCCTTGGAGTCTAGCCCAAACATTGACTGAGAGGAGCTGGAGAAGGAGAAAAACAGGGCTGCAAAGTTTTCATTCTGGCCCAGGTGTGCTTTTAGCTCCCTCCATCACATACACAGCAGGTTGCCTTAATGGAGAGAATGAAGTTGGACTGCATGGGGCCATGACTTGTGGGACGGGCCTGGCGGTGACAGAATCAGGTGATAGCTTTAAATTCCTATGGTTTAACCAATTGCAATACCCATGGCTTGAGAAGGGGCAGGGAGTAGGTTTTGGACAGCTGTGCAGGTTTCAGCATCTCAGTCTAAAAGGGTCAAGTGGTCTTCTGGGCTTTAGTCATAAAAAGAAATTAGAGTGCCAATTTATTTTGAAAAGGTGTGGTTTGGGTACAAATTAGGGAAGATATGGAGATTTTATGTGCCCTTTTATAACCAACAAAGCTGTGAACCAAAAAAATCATTAAAAATGCACTCTATTTGTCCTTTTTTTTTTTTTTTTTTTTTTTTTTTTTTTTTTTTTTTTTGAGATTCAAGTTTGAGCACCATGTTAGGTGCTAGAGATACAGAAATGAGCACTCCTATTCCATCACTGCATCACAGCCTAATGTGGGAGGTAGGTGCATTAAAAGATAATTGTACATCCCTAAAAATGTCCTACATTCCATCTATCTGCTCCATGGGATCTAAGCCCCCTCTCAACCAGAAGCAGAGTGGACATCACCATCCCCAAATCCTCAAGATTGGGGAATGAACAGAGGATTGAAGTAGACTTCTTCTTCTTCTATAGACTTACTGTTATTCCAGCAATGGAAGAACTCTTATTGGTGTAAAGGCAGTGGCCACCAGAGGTTCTGAGGGATAGGGGAGGGAAAAATAAGTGTAATATGGGGTCATTTTCAGGACATTGGAATGACAGATACAGGCCATTGTATATTTTGTCATAACTTACAAAATTGTGTGAGATAAAGTGTGAACTATAATGTAAACTGTAATCCACGGTTAGTAGCAATGTTTCTATATGGGTTCATCAGTAGTAACAAATGTACCACACTAATGAAGGATGTTGTTAATGTGGGAAAGTGTGTGTGGGGGTGATATAGGATTCCCTTATATTTTTTATGTAACTTTAAAAATAAAAAGTAATTATAAAAAAAGATAATTGTATAAGATCTAGTAGATATCATCCTAGAAGTAGCTACATAGGAAAGACACCTAACATGCAATAGAATATTGTTAGCCTGAGTCCATATTTTACAGATGACAAAACTGATATCTGGGGACATTATTTGGTTGTGGGAATAAAGATCACAAAGCTACTTAGAAGTACTTGAACCTTTGTGGTAGACTGACTTACATATGCCAATTTAGTCATTCTTAATCTGCATTCCTATGATTCTGAACCTGTTGTAAATAGTACCTCTTGAAGAATTTTTATTCAAGATGTGGCCTAACTTAATGAGGATGGGTCTTTATCCACATTACTGAAGGCCTTATAGTGAGAACTGGAAGGTCCTAGAAGCTAAAAAGGTAAGGACTACACCACATGACAGGAAGCAGAGATAAAAGCCAAGGAAGCCTGAGAACTGCTGTCAAGCCAGCACCAGAACGCTCCAGCTTCAGGGAGAAAGTGTGGCCTCGTGCACACCTTGACTTTGGACTTCTAGCTTCTGAACTTATTAGCCAATAAATTCCCATTGGGTCAGCTGACCCATTGTGCAGTATGTGTGATGGCACAGGCAGGCTAAGGCAACCTCAGATTCCTACAGTCTGTCTACAGTATTCCCTTGACTCTCCTATTGACTTTGCACTGTATGAAGTACAGACAACATACTATGTATGACTTAGTGATGGAATACATAAAATCTCTCTTTTCATGTGTCTTCCATCTGACCAGAGAAAATTTTAAATAAAAGAAATAAAAAATAATTTTACTTATATTTCAATTACATAGTTGTATTCTATATGAAGACATTCCAAAATTACTAGAATAGAGTTTAAAGGGAAGAGCTAGAAAGATTTAACACAATTTATCTAGAAGTATTGAGCTATTAAAATAGTCCTGGAAAAAAATGAGCAAAGGCTGGTGGAAAAGGAGAAATTTCCTAACCAACAGGAAAAAGTATACAAGTGTGTGCCTTATCAAAAATGCATATTCAAATTCTGTCTAATGACCACACTGCTCTTTATCTTCAGCCATGCAGTGCCCTCCCCCACCATCACTGTTATGGATATATCACAGAAATACCAAGAGGCAAAGGAAGGACACGGTCCATTTTCACTTAGCATATTGAGATGGGTAGGATTAATTAACTACAATTTGGGTCCTGCTGGGATGGCTACTTTAACTTTGAAATGGCTGCACCTTCACCATAATTATCTCATTGATCATCATTTCCTTGTACTCATAAACCTAACAGGTAATGAATGGACAGCTGTTAAAACCATTAGGCAAAAATATGTTTGAAAAATTGGCCTTAGTTAATCCTTTAAAGGACATTATGTATAGATTCTCTCAAACCATAAAGTATACAAAGTGCCTCAAATAAAGGTACTCTGGGTAAATGTCCAAAATAAATTAAGAAAGCAAAAGTCATTTCTCAGCATTGCTGGGAATGTTGAAGTGTAGCAGGAGCCACGGACCAGTGCCCAAAAGTGTCATGGACTTCACTGCGGTTATCTAGAAACCTTATGCCCATTTCAAGTCAAGGACAGATGTGACCATTCTAACTTTAAAGAAGCCAGACGAGGAGGCAAGTTTTCTCCAGGATGGCCAAGATTGAA
>PVKH010047131.1:0-10325 GCA_004027955.1 Chaetophractus vellerosus | reverse complement strand
GAAATCATAATTACATCAAACTGTAACACATGCCAATATTCAATAAACATAAGTTGAAATACATTCAATATGGAAAAGTACTAGAGTGACTAATGATGAATGGAGATGGATGGAGAAAATTGAGCCATAGAGAAGACATGGAAAAACTCCACGGTCCTATATTTTTAGGCAATATGTTGTTGCCTGGTGTGGTGGTATGAAGCAGCATGTACCCCCAGAAAAACACATTCTTAAATTTAATCCATTCCTGTGGGTGCAAACCCATTGTAAGTAGGACCTTTTGATGAGGATATTTCAGTTCAGGTGTGGCCTACTTTAGTCAAGATGGGTCTTAATACTATTACAGGAGTCCTTTATAAGTGGAGTGAAATTCAAACAGACAGAGAGAAAGCCAATGAGGGAGCAGCTGGAAACTGAAATCAGTGGAAACTGGAAGAGTAGGGAGAGACCAGGAGATGTTAACATTTGCCTTGCCATGTGACAAGCTAAGGACTAAGTATCGCTAGCAGTCAGCCCCAGGATGCCACAGTCTTCAGGGAGAAAGCATTGCTTGATGGCTTGATATGGACTTTTTCTTAGCCTCAAAACTGTAAGCATATACGTTCCCATTGTTTAAGCCAAACCATTGCATGGTATTTGCTTGAATCTAAAACACCTGGTATATATGGCTTCCCCTAGATAGTAATTCCATTTTTCAGTTCAGTACAATTTTTCTCTTTTCCCTTTTTATTTGACTGACCCACCTTGCCCAGATAGTATAAGCAAATGTGGTATAGTCCAAATTATATATATATTAAAAAGGTGTAGGTTTGAAAAAATAGCGGTTAGGATAGATTTGGTTAGCACCAAATGCAGGTCTACCCTACTGCTAAGAGATTCAGGAAATTTCAGGCCTTACTTGTGATGCAACAAAATTTTGTTATGAAGTTCCATTTCTTCCATAGAGTAAGCTAGGAACCCATATCAATCTCATATTGAAAACAATTAAATATTCTCTATTATTAGAGAAGTTGTGGGTTTTCTGAACAGTCATGCATAAATACAGGACACCCTTATACCACCTATTGTTAGCACTTTGCATTGGTGTGGTATATTTGTTACAATTGATGAAAGCACATTTTTATAATTGTACTATTAACTTTAGTCCATGGTTTAATTTAGTGTTTACTGTGTTGTACAGTTCCCTGGATTTTTTTTCTTTTAAAATTTTTACTCTAGGAACACATATGCAACCTAAAATTTCCCCTTTAACCACATTCAAATATGTAATTCAGTGCTGTTAATTGCCTTAGTGTTGTGCTACCATTACCAGCATCCATTATTGAAACTTTTCCATTGTTCCAAATAGAAACTCTGTACATTTTAAACCTAACTCCCTCTTCCTTACCACCATCCTGTAGTCTGGGAACCTATATTCTAGATTCTGACTCTATGAGTTTGCTTACTCTATTTCAAATCAATAAGATCAAAATATTCTTTTTAAATTTAATTTAATTAAAAAAATTTTAAAACAACTTATTGAAGTATATCATTCATACATGACCATACATAAACTATAAGTGTTCAGTAAACATCATGATCTTACAAAACAAACACCCATAACATCATACAGTGCTCCTACACATCACCCCACCACAAACACCCCACATTGCTGTGAAACATTTGTTAACATATCATGAAAGAGCATCATCAAAGTATTACTACTAACTATAGTCCATATCTTCCTCCCCTATACATTTTTTAAAGGATTTACTTATTTATTTGCTTTTATTCATTTTTACCCCCCACCCCATTTTTGCTGTTTCTGTGTCCATTCGCTGGGCGACGCTGTGTCTGTTTCCTGCCTTCTCTTCTCATCCTTCTCCTCCTGTCTTCACTGGGATTAGATCCTGGGAACCTCTGATGTGGGAAAGAGGTGTCCTACCACCTGCACCACTTTAGTTCCTGTTTTTTTGGCACATCTCATCTTGGCTCTCCCTTGTGTCACTCTCCTGTTACGTCATCATCTTGCTGTGTGGCTCGGCGGGGCCTGATGGCGCACCTGAGCTCAGGGCCTGGTGGCCCGCGTGCCTTCTATATTTTTCTTTACTTTTACTGGGAGGTCCTGGGGATTGAACCCAGTTCCCTTCATATGGGAGACGGACACCTAAACATTTGAGCCACATCTGCCCCACTTTTACTTTCAACATTTTTGAAATCAGGATATTTACCATAATAAATGACAACTTGCAATTATAATTGGCTTCATTTTTCTTAATAGATAACATTATACTGCATCTTATAATCGATGGTAGCTGAAAGTTAATGAGATACAGTTTATAAAGAGCACCTTTGAATCAACACAGAAAAAAGAAAAACAAACAAATAGAAAAATAGACTTAGAATGTGGTCCATAAAAGAGAAAATATAAAAGCTCAATAAGCATATGAAAATGTGTTCAAACTTATTAGAAATGGAGAAAATAGGGAAAAAGCTCCATTGGCAATTTTTTATAAGTCTGAAAATATATCAAGTGTTGGTAAAGCAATAGGATAACAGTAATTCTTATCCACTGGTGGTGGAGTGTAAATTGGTACAGCCACTTTGAAAAGAGTTTGGCATTACCTACACACACCATTAAAAATGTAAAAGGACAAAACACAAACCATGTAAATATTTTATGCACTTTTCTGTATGTGTGATATATTTCACAATAAGACAAAAATGAAATCAAACAACAAAATCATAAACCAGGAAATTCATATTCTCTTAGAGAAAATCATCCTCAAATGCATGGCAAAGGCAAAAAAGGGAAGCGAGAAGGAAATTATAGGTTAAGGGGGATTAAGAGACATCTCTACCACTTACAAGGTATGAACTGTATCTGGATAAAATTTTAAATATTTAAAAATTTAATAATTTTAAATTTGAATGAAAATTTTAAAATGAGACATTCAGCAAAATTTGACCACTGACAATATTGGATGTTAATAAAGAATTATTCTCCATTCATTTTGGGTTTGATAAGGGGATTGTAGTTATTTTTATAAATGATTCTTTTTATAGAAAAGTAGTGAAATATACACAAAGGACATCATTTCTAGTGGGGATGAAGGAGATGCTTAATTGGGTTGGGAAGCCACATTCTGAATGTTTGATGATATTAAGCAATAATGCTTCATTTTGTTTAGGTGTGATAATGCTATCATGGTTATGTATTCTTAACTTTTATCCTTCAAAATACAAATTGACTTTATGTTATATATATGTTACCACAACAAAAAATACACATTGAAATATTTGCATATACAATTAAATGCTGTTTGAATTTATTTCAGAATAATCTGAGGAGTAGGAAATGGCTGGACAAGATCAGCCATGAGTTGAAAATTGTTAAAATTAGGCAATGGTAAACACATAAGGGTCTATTACACTAATTTCTCTATTTTTGGATCTGTTTGAGATTTTCCATAATAAAAAGTTAAAAAAATTAATTTGAAGAGTGCTACCTATACACTACAGTTCTGAAGCCTTTATCCATAAAATAAGTCAACCACTAAAACCTATCAGAAGAGGAAAAGAAAACACATGTATAGAAAATTAAAGAAAAAAAATACCTTTAAATAATGGACCCAGTGTTATTCTTAGCAAATAAATTGAATGAAGTATGTGGCTCTAGACAGCAGTACCCAAAGTAGTTCTTTAAAAAGTATTATAAAAACATTAGCTATACATATGAAAATAGGACTATGTCTTCTTTAATTATAGTGAGAATTCATCAAGGTAACTTTCCAGAGGCTAATAAAGAATATAATGATATGCCACCTATCCTGGTTTAGGACTGTATGTACTCCAGAAAAACATGTTCTTAAATTTAACCCATTCCTCTGAGTGAGAACCCACTCTAAGACCTTTTGATGAGGCTACTTCAGTTAAGGTGTGATCCATCTTAATCAAGAAGGGTCTTAATCCTATTACTGGAGTCCTTTAGAAGAGAATGATATTCAGACAAAGAGAGAAAAAGTCATAGAAGCAAGAAGCTGAACATCAAGGAAATCCAGAAGAGAAGGGAGAGACCAGGAGACACCATTGTGCCTTGCCATGTGATAGAGGAGCCACGGACCTCTGGCAACTGGTTTTTGGGAAGAAAGCATCACCTTGACCATGCCTCATTTGCACATTTTCCCTGCCTCAAAACCGTGTTTAACCCAACCCATTTCATGGTATTCTCCTTGAGCAGCATAGGAAACTAAATCAGATTTTGATACCAGAAGAGTGGGATGCTGCTATTGCAAATACCAAAAATGTGGAAACAGCTTTGGAATTAGGTAATAGGTAGAGGCTGGAAGACTTGTGAGTGCTTGATGAAGACAGCCTAGACTGCTTTGAAGAGACTGTTGATATATGGATGCTAAATGTACTTCTGATGAAACATTAAAAGAAAGTGATGAATGGGTTGTTGTGACCTGGAGGAAAGGTGATTCCTGTTTGAAGGTGGCAGAGAACTGGATAAAATTGAGTTCTGATGTTGCGTGGAAGGCAGAACTTGAAAGTCATGAATTTGAATATCTAGCTGAGGAGATTTCCAAGCTAAATGTGGAAAGAGCAGCCTGGTTTCTCCTTGAAGTTTAATGTGAAATGACAGAGGAAAGGGATAAGCTGAGAACTGAACTCTTGGGCATAAAGAAGCCAGAAACTGATGGCTTGGAAAATTCTGAGCTTCCAGAAAGCAAGCCGCCCAGAGAACAGTGCCCAAATGAGGGTTTAACTGAACAGAGAACCAGTCTGCAATTTCCATGCAAGTCAGGATTGGAGATACAGTTATCCAGGAAGGATCTATGGAAAGTCCTACTGTCTGATGGTTTGGACCCCTGTATACAACCTGAAAAACTGACAAGATTGTTTGTTTGTTTACGAGATCTGTATGAACAAAACCACTGCTAGCCTGGACAAAAAAGGGGCAGAGAAGGGACAAATTGAAGGGAAAATCACTCCCAGGGCAGAACCATAGAAGCTGGGGTCTAGACCTAAGACCAAGAGAGCAGGCTCACCCATGTATCTGGAAAGAGCAAGTACCCTGGGGCTTGGAGAGGGCAGGCCTTCTGCCCCATTTTTCAAAAACAGTGCTGCTACCCCAGTGTTCTGAGAGAGTTGAGCCTGTGCCCCGGGAATTGTGGAGACTCTGGCTGCCACCCCAATGCTGGAGAGGGTGGAGCCGCCATTCCAGTGTTTGGGGAGGGCATGGCCACTGTAGAAGCACTTGGAAAAGATGGGGCTGATGCTCCATCAGGGCCAGAAGACAAACATCATTCCATAGATGACTCTCAGACCTTGACATCTAATGGAGTATGTCCTGCAGGGTTTCAGTATTGTTTGGGACCCACAACCCATTTTCCTTCCAATTTCTCCCTATGGGAATAGAAATATTTATCCTATGCCTGTCCCGCCATCTAGGCTTCATATGTCCACAGTTGGAGAGGAATTGTGCCACAGGACAGACCACACCCATAACTAATTTTGATGAGACTTTGTACTAAGCATTGTTTCTGAAAAGCCTTAAGGCTTTTGGGATATTGTGGTAGAATGAATGTATTTTACATATAGAAGGAACATGTCTTTTTGGGGTCCAGAGGATGGAGTGTGATGGTTTGGAACTATAAGTATCCCAGACAAGTAAGTTCTTAAAGTTAATCCATTCCTGTGGGCGTGAATCCATTTTAAGTAGGTTCTTTTGATGAGATGACTTCAGTTAAGGTGTGACCCACCTCAATCAGGATGGCTCTTAATCCTATTAGTGGGGTCCTTTATAAGAGAATGAAATTCAGACAGACAAAGAGAAAACCGTGCAAGCAAGAAGCTGAAATAAAGGGAACCCAGAAGAGAAGAGAGAGACCATCACTGTATACTTTGCCATGTGACAGAGGAGCCAAGGATTGCCAGCAGCTGGTTTTCAGAGAGAAAGCATCACCTTAGTGAGGCCTTGGTTTGGACTTTTCCCTTGCCTCAAAACTATGAGCGAATAAATTCCCATTGTTTAACCTGACCCATTTCATTGTATTTGCTTTGAGTAGCCCAGGAAACTAAAACACCATCGATCAGTTGACATACATTGGGAAGCTATCAAGTACAAGGCTATATCATATGCAAGGTGTTGAGTGGAATATAACTTAGTATAAAAGCTCTATCATCTGTGCTCAAGAAAACTTCATTTTTACTGAGGAGACAAAAATCTATGCCAGTGCTAACTACACCCTATTTTTAAATAGTCACTTTTCCTATTCCTTCAGTTAAAGGGGCTGCTCTTTCCCAAACACCTATGCCCCACTCTCCCCCCTTTCTCCCACCCTGCTTTTCCCCCTTTTGATTCCCCTCCTTCCCCTCTCTAAAGTCCATCTGTCTCCTCCTGTAGTGTGCACGGTTCCCCTCCATACAAACACACAAAAGCATCCTTTATTCTCCTCACTCCCAGGTGAGTCAGACAATGACACCTACTAGTACTTTTTGTACTCTTAAGCTACGCTCCAGTACTGCTACACAAAGGTTGTTTTAGTTCTCTAGTCCAATTACATTATGGTTGAATGTGTGTTGAGAACGTAACCACATTTTATTACACTGCTTATGGGAAAACAAGTTCTGAAGTCCAAATAACCAACAAACAAATTAAAATTAAAATTTTAAAGTATTTTTTAAACACTATCCCTTGAGAATTGACTATATATTCAAGTTCAAATTAGATGCATAAAAAAGTGGTTCTCAAGCTCAGTGTTAGACACACAACTGTCATTGTGAGGTTTTTACAAGTAATTTGTCACTAATTATAAGGTACTTAAGTTTGAAAATGATTTCCTTTTCTATGACATAATGCATGTGCACAACAGCAAAGGAAATTTGAGAAATGCTGGTGTAGACAATCTATTAAAGTTCACAGCAGAGAAAGGTCAGTGTGGACTACATGCATCAAGAAAGCTTCACAGGGGAACCGGCTGTGGCTCAGTTGGTAGGGCTCTGGTTTACCACATGGGAGGCCCCGGGTTTGGTTCCCGGGGCCTCCTGGCGAAGGCAAGCCACTGCGCAGTGAGCTGACACAGCAGGGGGTGATAAGTGGACACGGAAAAATGCAAAAGCAAAAATGAACACAGCGAGCACAGGCAGCAAGGGGGGATATATAAATAAATAAACCTTTAAAAAAAAAAAGAAAGCTTCACAGAGGAGGTGGGATGCACATTGAGGTAAAGTTAGTATTTAGATAGGTGAAAAGAGGGCACATAAAACGAGGGGAAATCACTTGTGCAAAAAGTGACACTGTGCTGGAGGGTAGGGGGGCTTTTGGAGAAGAGGTTGGAGCCTCACTGAATACCACACATTTAGGTTTGCTTTGTTTTTGTTTTTCTCTGTTTTGTAGTTAATTGATTAGGGCATATGATGTAAATGAGCCAGGTGAAGAAATGATTTCTTAAATGTTTTTTTGGACACTTTATATAAAATGTGTAACCCAGTGTCTACCGTGACTGAGCACCTACTAAGCAGCACAGTCCATGTGTTGCCTCACTTAATTCTCACAACGACCTTGGAGGTGCGTGCTATTATAACCCCTGTTTTGCACAGGAAGAAATTTGTGCCAGGAGATTTTAATATCTCACCCAAAGCCTGGCAGTGGAGACAGAGCTAATCCCAAACTGCCTGGCCCCAGAGCTTGCATTCAAGTCTACACTACACTGCAAATCTTCTGAGTTTGGGGTCTGGTAGAAAGCGAGCCTTTTCATGTCACTCACTGATAGGGACAGAAAGGACAATCTGACTCATCCAAGACTGAATGGCATGTATTACACCCACACACAAAAAGCAGAGTGAAAGGAAATAAGGTACTTAAGAAAAGTGGAAAGTAAATCGGATGGTGAAATCATGGCACAAACCATCTTTTATTTTATTTTCTAATCAATGTCAATTGTTTGACTCCTACAGCCTCTACCAAGTGGGGGCTAATGGCAGTCATTATATTAAACTAAGCAATTCTTTGGAAGAGTGGAGATTTAGGGCCCTCAATGTACTTTCTATCTGAAAAACTTTTCAGTAGTTGACAAATGACATCATATTGAAAAGATGAGTTCATTTGGAATCAAACTTGGAGAAGCTGTAGAGAAAATTTGTTTCAGCAAATATTGATAAGCTGATGGAGCTGGTTGAATATGTAGTCCCAAAAGGTAAAACATCTAGCCAACATCCGTGAAAAAGGAATTCCTTCTTGAATTGATTACATAGAGCAAATCAGAGGTCATCCACTAGTGCATCTCTATCTACTCTCCTGCTTTTCTCAGATTCCAACAATATTATTTCATTCCTATTACCCTACTTGTGAAAGAAAGACTAACTGAACCCAAAAGGGAGGATCAGGTGGGGTAAAATAAACAGCCAAGACTCCTCCCTTTTTTAAACTAAAAAGAGGTCACAAACCATACAAAGAAAACATACTTAGTTATTGATAGATCCTAATTCAAATATTTTAGGATTTTGGTTATTTCAGCTCTGACCTGAAATTTAATTGTCTTAATAGCAATAATGAGCTTCATGTTGCTTCTTTCTTACTTTTATTTTTTCTTCTTTTTAAAAGATGCCATTGATTATGGCTCTTTTTTTTAAGAACCACATACTTTTTTGTAAAACATTGCTTTTTTTATTTTAAGGAAAACACAAGTATTTATGTATATATATATATACGCAAATAGTCAGAACAAAATAAGGAAGAATACCCATAACAATTATAGTCTTTGTTTTTGCAACTGGTCACATTGCCATATCTAGAAGAACTACCTTCTTTCATTACCCATTCCATATTTTAGTGTACAAACATTTTTTCCATTGTTTGACAGAGAAAAGCATTGAAAATTTTAAACTGAACTTGATTATTACTTATGGAAGGTCAATGACAAAGTAACAATAAAGTTCTATTCAAACTGTGGAAAACAGTATTTGATTTAGCAAAGTCAATCAAAGTTCCTTAACTTTGGAGTACTGAATGGAGGGTGTGTGTGTGCGCACACACTGATTGTAGCCCTTAGGTCAATCTAGACTCTTTCATTTCTAAGGATTACTGAGCCCATATGAATTAAATGTTTTGATAACCAAAATATTTTAAAACTGTATATGGAAACTTGGAACTCTGAGTAGGATAGAGTAGCTTGTTGCAGACCAATGTTCCCACAAACAATAAATAGAAATATCCAGATGTAGCGGTTTGATACTGTTTATGAATTCCAAAAATAGATATTGGATTATGTTTGTAAACTGGTCTGTTCCTCTGGGCATATTAGATTGTATTAGATTCAGATGTTTCACTTTTGCTTGATTAAATCATGGTCAAGGCTTTGATTCAGCCACATCAGTAGGACCTTGAGTCCCCACTCCCTTAGTGGGTGGGGACTCACAGAGAAAACATGGCAGAGGAGAGAGTTGGAGTTTTGATGCTGGAGCCCCAGGAAGTAAACAGGGGAAGAACACAGAGAAATAGAGAAGGCTCCATAGCCTGGGAAGAGAGAGAGCCTGATAGACTACAGCTGACCTTGTGGAGAGAACAGAGTAGCTGAGCCTGCAAAGAAATGAACCCTGGGGAGAGAGACATTTAGGAGGAAGAGGAAGACTGAATGCTTGCAGAGACCGGCAGCCATCTTGCTCCAACATGTGGCAACAGACTTTGGTGAGGGAAGTAGCTTAACTTTATGGCCTTGTGACTGTAAGCTTCTACCTCAAATAATACCCTTTATAAAAGCTAACGGATTTCTGGTACTTTGCATCAGCACCCCTTTAGCTGACTAATACACCAGATTATTTTTTTTTAATCTGTTGCAACATCAGAGAGCTAACAAAGCAACAAGAACTAGAAGGGGTCAAGATTCCATGGAAGAAAGAATTGTACAACATGAGCCGCCTACAGTTGCTGTTACTTTGGGAGCATTTGCTGATTTGGGGGGTGCAAGGGAAAAAGCTGAGAGAATAGGCTTTGTCCAGAGAAAGCAGAGAAACCATTAGAGCATTTGGTGGCCTCTCAAACCTGGAGAAATAAAATTGGAGACACTCCAATCTGCTAACAGTTGATGGAAGTCTTGCTGAAGTTGGCTCCCTTTATCATGGAGCTGAATGTGTACTGGGCCCTGGCATCAAAGGAATGGGAAGAAGTCAGCAGGGTTTGTAATTGCTATAGGCTGGCCTGCTGTCCCAGACCATCCAGGTGGTCCAGCTGACATGCTACTGCGTGTGTGAGCTGCAGTGGTGCCTCATTCCCCACTCTGACTTTCTGACCTTAGACATTACTTTTTGACAGGTGGCTTACACCATAGGAAAGGTAAGACTAG
>PVKH010047130.1:0-10325 GCA_004027955.1 Chaetophractus vellerosus | reverse complement strand
AAACGTGTGTTGTTTTAAGCTACGTTTGTGCTAATTTGTTATAGCAGCAACAAGAATCAAATACACCCTCCCTTCTTTGTCCTGCCTTGGACAGAGGCGTGAGGCTTGAAAGGGCAGCAATCACGAGGATGAAAGCTACACGCTAAGGATTGTGGAGCAGAAATATAAAGAAGCCTCTGTTCCTCGTAGCACTGGAAGAATGGCTGCGCCAAGCCAGGACAGCAAGCACCAGATTTTTTGTGGAATTACGCAAATAAAACCCCTTTCTTGTCTAAGCCAGTGTTGTCTCGTCTTTCTATTAACATACAGCAAATACATGCCAGCTTGTAAATCTACTTCATGGGCTGATGGTAAGTGTTAAATAAGCATTGTCTTATACAGTGCTCAGTAGCTGCTGTAAATTATTATGTTCCTCTGTTGCTTTGCTATTTAAGTCATTTTGGTATATCTGCACTTTGTCTCAGCTGGGCTGTAAATGCCCTTAAATTAGGGATTCCCACAGCATTTGGCAATCTGCCCCCATACATAACAGGTGCTCAATAAGTTCATCAATGAGGTAGCTGCCTTCTCTTCTAGAGAGTCAGTCTGAACCTGAGCTTTGAGCTCATCTTCATTCCTCTTGTTCCCTTCATCTGTCATTTTAGTCTTCATGAGCAATGTCAGCTTTAAGAATGTGGCTATATTATTCTTTGCTCTTGCTCTTTTGTAAGGTTTGTTCCAGCAGCCTCTCAGGCAGGCCTGATCTCTGTGGTTACAGGAAAGCTAGAGGGTGTTTGGGAATAATCACGATAACTACCTTTATTGCACACCGGTTTTGACGATGGCACAAACACCTCACGACAGATTTTAGGATTTTCACCTCTTTAGAAGAATTGTCTGCGGTTTCTTTCTTTCTTTACCCACTCTCTTAAGGTAAAGAAACACGAGAGTTAAGAGTCATTACTAAAAGGATAAAAATCAAATACTGCTCCAGAGACACCAAAAGTATTAAGAAAAGGAAATGTTTAAGTGGAAAATACCCGGCTATGGAAATAGAACTGTAAGCATCCGAGCCTAACTATGAAAAGCAATTAAGGGATGTGAGAAATAGTGAGAAGCTCTTTTGCCATTGAGTCAAGTCTCTGGCAAGTGATCCTTGATGAATCCATATTTGCACTGGGATTTGAAACTTTCCACGCTATTGTATTTCATCAGCTGCTTTGAGTTACTTTTAAAGAAACACGTTTTTAATGAGAAATTGTTGACATGCAGTGCAGATGTAATTCATTGGAACAATTATGTGCTTTGTTGATGGATTTTTTCACAGTATCCACTTGTAATTAAATAAAACATTAATTAAAACTCCAAATTTACTCAAAATTACTGTGTGATCAGTCACCTTCAGAGATCCTTCAAATGTCATTGTAGAAAGAATGTCTTACCACTGATGCAATGTGCTAAAGCATAGTCTTAGCTGTTTCTAATTTGAAGTCATGAATTGGTAACATGTGATTAAAAAATTATCACAAGTGATTAAAAAATTATCACAATGAAATAAAAATCCAAGTCTATAGCCATAGGATAGATTAATGCTCTTGGGGAGGTGGGGGCAGAGACTGGGTTTTTAAAATTTTTATACAAATTACAAACACATTGAAGAATTTAGTGACATATATGTTACAGACATAGACTAACACGCTTCCCCCAATGCAGACATGAGATGTTCAGCCTAATTTAGCCATGACATAAGTCTGTATTTCTGGGTCTCTCCCAACTGAGCCAGGGTGTGTTGAAATCTGATGTTAATTCATCAGTTGAATCTTTGAAGCTTCTTAAAGTGATTCAAGAAGGACCTTCCCCTCCTCCATTTCCTCTTTTTCTTCCCCTTTCCTTCCTCCTCTGGCATTCCCACTTTTCTAAAAGAGACCATCACCCTTCCAACAATACAAGAAGGCAACTGTCAAGGGCAGCTCAGACTGCTTCTTTTCATGGCCCACTTGAACCTGTCACCTGTGATTTCTTTCTCATCTATGCCTTTCTTGTTCTCCTTTTCTTAAAATTACCACTCTTCTCTTATCTTACACCAGGTTTCCTGATTTCCACATCCTCCTCATGGCAATCCTTTCAACCCATTCCTTCCAAGTTAATATTCCTAAAGGCAGCTGTCAATCACTCTGCTGTTCATAAACTGAGGCTCACTTTGCCTGCTTGGGGGCTGTAGCGGTTTGGCATTATTTATGAATTCCAAAAATAGATATTGGATTATGTTTGTAAACTGGCCTGTTTGCACATTAGATTGTATTGGATTCACAGGTTTCACTTTTACTTGAATAAATATGATAAAGGCTTTGATTGGGTCACATCAGTAGGATGTGGAAAACTACATGGCAGAGCAGAGGAGTTAGTTGGAGTTTTGATGTGGGAGTTTTGGATGCTGGATCCCGAGAAGTAAGGACACAGGGGAGCAGAGAGAAGGCTCAATTAGACATGGCAGAGGCCCCGAAGAGAGATGAGCCATTCGCCTGATAGTCTATAGCTGACCTTGTGGAGAAAGCAGAGCAGCTGAGCCTGGAAAGAAATGAGCCCCAGGAAGAGAGGAACTCAGGAAGCCTGAACCCTTACAGCTGTCAGCAGCCATCTTGCTCCAACACGTGGTGACTAGACCTTGGTGAGGGAAGTAACTTAGGCCTTATGGCCTCGTAACTGTAAGCTTTTACCCCAAATAAGTACCCTTTATAAAAACCAACCACTTTCTGGTATTTTGCATCAGCACCCCTTTGGCTGATTAATACAGGGGTATTGCAGGATTTAGCCCCAATTTACCTTTCTAGCTTCAGCCTGCATCTTCCCTCTTCATATACCCTGAGCATCCTCGCCAAAACGAACCGTCCCTAGTTCTCTATATACAGAGCGTACTTGATGCCCTCCACAAGGAATGCCATTCCTCTCGTGTTTGCACATCCAAATCCTTTCAGTCCCAATTCAAGAAGCACTGCCCTCTGAATCGGGCCTTTAACGATGGCTGCAGCATGTACCTGGTACCATGGCCAGGAAGAAGACTCTGCAGGCGCTTGGTCTCTTTGAAAATAGGGTAGGCATTGGAGAGTGATGAAAATTTATCTCCATGCCTAAAAAGCCACCAGAAAGGCACACTGAGGTCTGTCCATCTTGCCATCTCTCCTGGGAGGAGACACCTTAGCACTAGGCAGGATCTTGTGGCTCACCCTGTTCTGCAGTGGTAACCAGAAGATCTCGAAAGAAAGCCAAAGAGAAAAGTGCCCCCCTCAATTAGAAAATGTGTTTCTTTCATTAAGTGAAAGTGAACATTTTTTGAGCTTCTTGACAAAGGGCAAAAAAGGAATTTGATAAAAATCCAACATCAATACCTAATTTTACAAAAATACTTAGTAGTTTAGAAATAGAGGGAATAAAGAAATATAACCCAAAGTTTTTATATCTGTGTAAAAGCAATAGTAAACATTATTATAAATTGTGAAAGATTAGGGCCTATTAGCATCAGAAATAAAATAAGGATGCCTTCTCTCACCATAAGTATTTAACATTATCTGGTATTTCTAGCCAATGTAATAAGACAATAAAAAGAAAGGAGTGATGCAACTCTTGGAAAAGAGATAAAATTGTGGTTTGTGTATAATGTCATTGTCCATTAGAACACTCGAAACATTTAATTAAAAAAATTGTTAGTCAAAAAAAAAAAAAAAAAAGAAGAGGAAGTTAATAGAGCAGAAAGTTACCAAATAGGCTTACATTTTTTCCTAAATACAGCAGCAGCTATTGGATCAAGATAATACATTAAACCCTCCCACTGAAATTCTTTTAATATAACAGGAAATATATTATAAAAAGGGATAAACCCAATGTTTAGTTTGCTAAAGCTTCTGGACACAAAATATCAGAAATGGATTGACTTTTACAATAGGGATTTATTCGAGTAAAAGCTTAGAGTCCTGAAGCCATGAAAATGTCCAAATCAAGGCATCAGCAGAGTGCTTTCTCACCAAAGTCAGCTGCTGCAATCCTGGAGTCCTGCCAAGTGGCAAGGCAAAATGGAGGCTGGTCTCTGCCAAGGTCCTTGCCTCCCCCTCCAAGCTCACTTTCTCCCTGAGCTCAGCAATGGGCGATCAGGAGCATGGCTCATCTTTCCCTCCTCCTCCTCCCACCTGGCTGCTCCACTGATTCCAGTCTCCTGTACCTCTTTCAGCCTCTCAGGGTTTCTTTTTGCAGCTGTAGCTGTAGGCAATCCTGGAGTTCTTTCTCACATGGCAGGGTAAAAATGACAGTTGCTTTTTCTGTGTGTCTGTCCTTTCACTCCTCAATTTATATAAGACTCCAGTGAGAGGATTAGGACCTACCCTAGGCCCCACAATCTATCAACGGCCCTTAACTAAAGTGATCTAATCAAAAAGTCCCTTAACTGAATCTTACCAAAAGGTCCTACATACAATAGGCTTACACCTACAGGGATGGATTAGCTTAAGAACATAATTTTCTGGGATCCACAAAAGACTCAAACCAGGACCCAATTGGGTACCCAATGAGTACCCAATGAGGGAAAATAGGAGAAATGTTCATGAGTGTGAGTAATTCTTTGAAAATAGAAACATACACAAGAGAAAAATCAACACACAAACAGCAGAAGGAGCCTTGAATCAATCAATATGTGATTAATAATTTGTAAGCAAATTTCATTTATGAACTGATATAAATACAGTATTTGAAAATTGAATCTAGCTGAATATTAGAATAATAGGTTATGTCCAGGTGAAATTTGTATTAAGAATATACTCATGTAATTTACTATAGTAAAAAGACAAAGGAAAACATACATGAGTTTAAATAAAGCTAAAAAAGCATTTTGTAAATTTCAGTGCACATTCTAATTTTAAAAGGAAAAAAAAACTCAAAGGAATAAAAGGAAATTACTTTCAACAAATTTCTCATAAACAAAGGTTATAAAGATATATAGCAGAAACCTACAGCAAGCTTCATATTAATACAGAAACAAAAAAAGTATTCCCATTAAAATTAAAAAGGCCAGAAATCCTGCTGTCACGGTATTAAATATTTAACTCGCAGTACTAGTAAGTTAAATAAGATAGGAAAATATAATAATAAATATGCATATGAGATAAGAAAAGCTGTTATAATCATTATTTGCAGGTAATATAATTGTCTACATAAAACCTAGATGAATAATCTAAGAAATCTCAACTCATATGAAAATAAAGCAGCTACTACAAGATCAACACACAAAATTTAAGAATATCTCTAAACATCTATAGTAGTCAATTAGAAAGTTAAGAGAATAAACATATTACTCATAACAGCAGTGAACTCTGAATAAATCCAACAAGAAACATCCAAGAACAATTTGAAAATCATAAAAGAAAACAAAAATAAATGGAAATATATACCATGGTTTTAAATGGGAATATACAATATTTTTGAAGTTAATCAAAATTCCAATTTTTCTGATAACTGACAAGTTGATTCTAAATTTCATATGAAGGAAGACATATGAGAGAAGCCAAGACATTTTTATAGAGGAACTTGAATACAAAAAGGAAAAATAACATAATATTAGCTAATAAAAAGAGAAATAGTTTACTGAAACAAAATATTCAAACATGTTATGTGTATATGGGAACTTAAAATATTATCAGTTGGCATTTCAAATAAGTAAGATAAAAATAGTAATGATGTTGTAAAAAGAAAAAAAAGATATTCATTAGATTACCATCATGCCACACCAAAAATAAATTCCAGATGGATTCAAGAACAAAATATATTTTAAAAATTAAATTTAAAAAACAGAAAGTATCTTTTTTTAATCTTCTAAACAATTAGTGTGGGACATAAAATCCAGAAGACAAAAAGGAAAATAATGGCATTTGACTACATAAAGATTCTGAACCTAAGTGTAACAGTTTGGCAGTTTGATGTAATTATGAATTCCAAAAACAGATATTGGATCATGCTTGTAAACCAGTCTTCTAATCTGGGCATGATTAAGTTATGATTAGATGGAACCGGCTGTGGCTCAATTGGTAGGGCTCCGGTTTACCACATGGGAGGCCCGGCGTTCGGTTCCCGGGGCCTCCTCAAGCAGGCAGACCGCCTCGAGAAGGCAAGCCGCTGCGGGCAGGGCAAGCACCCGCGAGCAGGCAGGCCGCTGCATGGTGAGCTGACTCGGCGGGTCACCGCAGCGGTAGGAGACAAGCAGACACAGAAGAACGCAAAAAAAATGAACACAGCAAGAACAAGCAGAAAGGGGGGATATATAATAAATAAAAAATAAATAAAATCTTTTTTAAAAAAGTTATGATTAGGGTATTAACTAGGCCACATCAGTAGGGCATTGAGCCCCACCCCTTGGTGGGGCAGGAAACAAATATAAAAGACAAGGCAAAAAACAGAGTTGAAGCAGTTTTGAGGAGAAGTTTTGATGTTGGAGTTCTGGTGAGGCAGGAGAGAAGGCCCTGGGATAGAGACCAGCTATTCGCCTGAGAGTTCACAGCTGGCCTTGTGGAGCAAAGCAAAGCCTAGAGAGCCTCATAGTCTACAGCTGAACTTGTGGAGGAAACAGGAGCTAAGCCCAGAGAGAAATGGAGCCCTGGGAAGAGAGGAACCCAAGAAGCCTGAACCCTAGCAAACGTCGGCAGCTGTCTTGCTCCAACACGTGACAATGGACTTTGGTGAGGGAACAAACTTATGCTTTGGGGCCTGATAACTGTAAGCTTCTTCCCCAAATAAATACTCTTTATAAAGACCAATCAACCTCTGGTACTTTGCATCAGCACCCCTTTGGCAGACTAATACACTAAGTATACTAAAAGACCACATAAAAATGCTAAAGACAAGCAACAGACAGAGGGAACATACAACCAACAATGAATTACTATTCATAATTAAGAGAAAGTGATTACAAATAAGTAGGGGAAAGATGGACAACTCAGTTGAAAATAAGCAAAAAAAAACAGGTCACAGAAGAAATACAAAAAATGGACAACAAGCACATGAAATTTGCTCAGCCTAACTAGGGGTCAGGAAAATGCAACTTAAAACAATAAAAGTATAACGTTTTCCCTAAGATGAAGTAAAAAGGTTAGAGACATCCAATATCAGCAAAGTTGTAAGGAAAACCTGCTACTAGAAGTAAAATGAAAAACCATGAAGCGAATATTCTCGCTGACCTGATTTTGTGATAATCAGGGTAGGCTAAACATTTGTTATATTAGAAACCATGTGTGTGTCCCCAGACCCAGTTTTTCTCCCTAGGTCTGGTTTTTAGAATGCTGCTGATAAACTAAGCCTGATTTATTATATGACCATCCTGTATGGGAAAAGATTGTAACTCTAGGTATCTTTGGTCAACTTTAAGACATATAGCAGGGGTACGGATGTGGCTCAAATGATTGGGCATCCATTTCCCATATGGAGGGACCTGGGATTGATCCCTGGGACCTCCCAGTAAAAAGAAACAAAGAAAAATATAGAAGGCACATGGGCCACCAGGCCCCGTGCACAGGTGCGCCATCAGGCCCCACAAGCAGGTGAGCCCCCCCCCAAGCCCCGTGCGCCACCAGGCCCCACAAAAACCAGGAACTAAAGTGGCACAGGCAGTAGGACGCCTCTCTCCCACATCAGAGGTTCTGAGGATCGGAACTCAGTGAAGACAGGAGGAGAAGGATGAGAAAAGAGGGCAAGAAATGGACACAGAGTCACCCAGCGAATGGACACAAAAACAGCAAAAATGGGGGGGGGGCGGTAAAAATGGATAAAAGTAAATAAATAAATAAATAAATCCTTAAAAAATGTATAGGGGAGTAAGATATGGACTGTGGTTAGTAGTAATACTTTGACAATGCTCTTTCATAATTTGGTAACAAATGTTTCATGACAATGCAAAGTATTTGTGGTGGGGTGACATGTGGGATCCCTGTATGATTTTATGCATGTTTGTTTTGTAAGTTCACAATGTTTACTGAACACTTATAGTTTATGTATGTTCATGTATGAATGATATACTTCAATAAATTGTTTTTAAAAAAACATGGCAAAGCCTTTTTGCAGAGCAAAATATGTAACTAGCATTTCCACAATTTGCGTAAATACAAAGAAGCTCATATAAAAATATTAAATGTAGTATTTTTTAATTGCAGTGCATCCATGCAATGGATTCAAGTCCACTGACTTCATGGGCACTGCTCTTTATCATTCCTCAATGCTTCAAATGGATGGAGTCCATCCTAGGCTAGAGTCAATTTTTCAGCTTCCCTTGCTGACAGTGCACAAGTCTAATAGGCATAGAAAATAATGACAGGAGGTCCTACCACCCACCCCATTGCCTAGTCTCAGAAGCAGTTTGAATATTTCAAGTGTCAGCTCAGAGTAACTGTGCCAACCAGGATGTCTTCAATATCTTATGTAGTGGGTGGCAAGAATTTGAAGGGAGTGGATGTGGCTCAAGCAGTTGAGCTCCTGCCTCCCACATGGGAGGTCCCGGGTACAGTTCCCGGTACTTCCTGAAAAAAAAAACAAAAACAAACAGCAAGCAAAGCAGGCGAAAAAACCAACTCAGGGAAGCTGATGTGGCTTGGTGGTTGGGTGCCGGCTTCCCACATGTGAGGTCCCAGGTTCAATCCCTGTCCCCTGGTACCTTAAAAAGAAAGAAAGAAAGTAATTAGAAAGTGAAGAACTGGTTTATTGAATATCTGACTATGGGTGCAACTCAATTCAACAAGCATTTGTCTCTCATGGGGTTAGGTACTGGGGATAAATGGGCAAGAAAGACACTGTTCATGACCTCTAAGAATTTATGTTTTTGTTTCCACTCCAGACACAAAGTGGTAATTGTGATTCCCTGGGCAAGAGCTAGTTACTCTAAAATAGTGGTTCTCAAAGTGAGGTCCTGGGTCCAGCAGCATCAGCATCTACTAGAACTTGTTAGAAATGCAAATGCTCAGGCCCTGCCCCAAACCTACTGAATCAGAATCTCTGGGGGTTCAGTCTTCCAGGTAGTTTGAGAACCATTTTTTTTTTTTAAGATTTATTTATTTCTCCCCCCACCCCCATTGTTTGTGCTCACTGTCTGCTCTCTGTCTGTTTGTTATATGCTCGTCTTCTTTTTGGGAGGTACCGGGAACTGAGCCCAGGACCTCCCATGTGGGAGGGAGGCACCCAATGGCTTGAGCCACCTCCGCTCCCTGAGAAACATTTCTTAACGTAGAACACTCCTCTAAGTTAAGCACCAAGCAATGTCTACATTATTTCTGTTGTAAAAAATGTTGCTTAAGATTTTTTGTGCAAAGGAAACCACTGTATAATTTGTATATGCAATTCGTTCATAAAACACTGGGATACATTTTGCACAGATGACTTCTGAAAATATCTCATTACCCTAGAGCTATACTATATAGAATATTCAATTAATGCTAAACCAGTGCATGATTACTTTTAAGCTCCTTTCATTTATCAGACACTATAGTCAATATTGAAATGAACATCTTCATGCAGATAACTTTTTCCCCTGAATTATTCTCATGGGATAAATTCCTAGACATAATTGTGCAGAAAAAAATAGGAACATTTTTTATAGTTTTTGATCAATGTTGCCATGCCACTTTCTAAATGTCTTTTCCCTCAAATGAAGCCAGTGGTCCTGGTGAATATAATGGCTTCATCACCAACTTCCCCACATAGGACATAATGATTCCTTTTTTTTTTTTTAACTTTTTTTTTTTTTACTTTTTTCTTTTTTAGGTGGTACGGGGGATTGAACCCAGGATCTTGTACATGGAAAGCTCAACCACTGAGCTACATCTACTCCCCAATGATAGTTGGTTTTTCTCTTGTTTGTGTATTTGTTTTTAGGAGGTACCGAGGATCAAACCCAGGACCTCGTACATGGGAAGCAGGCACTTGAGCTACATCGGCTCCCCATCATTCCATTTTGATATGTATAAAATGGTGTCTCAAGGCTGCTCTATTTTACTTTGTTTTCTAATGAGGTCATAGAATTTTCCCAAGTGTTCCTTTAATATTTGCGTTGCCTCTTGTGCGACTCATCTGTGCATGAATTCCTTGGTTATCAGAGATGTCACTTTTAAAAATATCTACTCAAAAAGTCCCTACTAGTTGCTAGAAACAGAATTGTGTTTCAGGTTTACGAGAGGGTGAAATTAGCATCTTTTAAGGCTTGGATCTGAGCCAATTGGTAGAACTTCTATAGTAGTATCTTTCTGAGACTGCAGCTAGTCCAGATGGAGCCTGAGCAAATTAGGAAAAAAAGATGTCTCTTCCTGGGGTTGCATTCCCATGCCACG
>PVKH010047129.1:0-10331 GCA_004027955.1 Chaetophractus vellerosus | reverse complement strand
CAGAGCACGACAACTGGGCAACTTAAATCAATAGAAATGGATTGTCCCACAGACCTGGAGACCAGGAGTGCGTCCTCTGAGCCGGAGGGTTCTGGCAAACCCATGGTGTTGACTCATGGCACAACCCAACCTCTGCCTCTCTCACATGGCTTCTCTCCGTCTGTATTTCTGTCTGTGCCCGGATTTCCACTCGGTGTAAGTACACCAGTCATCCTGGGTTAGAGCCCATCCTCCTCCAGTTTGGCCTCATCTCAACTAACGACATCTTCAGAGATCCTGTTTCCAAATGGCACCATACTCATGAGCACAGAGTTTAGGGCCTGAACACATCTTTTGGGGAGGCACAATTTAATCCATAACTCCATGTTATGCACATTCTCTCCAACTTGATTTCCTACCCTATTTTACCAGTGTGTTTCTTTGCTTCTAGTCAAATAGCATTGTAAGGTCATACACTGATCTCTTGATTGTGCTCTAAACCCAGAAGTGATAGACACATTTTTTCTAAGATTTATTTTTTGATAGATGCATTTTTAAGTGACACTTTCTACTTTGAGATAATTATAGATTCACACCCAGTTGTAAGGAATAATACAGAGAGATCCCGTGTGCCCTTTACCCAGTCCCCCCAACGATGACATCTCTGCAAGACTCTAATGCAAGATCACACCAAGATGGTCCCCGTGATGTAGCCAAAATACAGGACAAACCCGGCCCCAAGGAGCCTTCCTGGTGCCCTTTTATATTCACACACACTTCCCTGCCACTCCATCCCCTCCTCAGCCCAAAGAAACTACTAATCTGTTCTCCATTTCTATAATTTTGTCATTTCAAAGGTGTTATGTAAATGGAATCATACAGTATGGGATCGATTGGGGTTGATTTTTTTTCCGCTCAGCATAATTCCCTCGAGAGTCACCCAAGTTGTCGCATGTGTCAGTGCTTTGTTCCTTTTAATTGCTGAGTCCTACTCCATGGTACGGCTGTAGCATGGCTTAACCATTCAGCCACTGAAGGACATTTGGGTTGTTTCCAGTTTAGGACTATTATGATTAAAGTGGCCAAAATATTTCCATACAGGTTTTTGAGAGCATACATTTTCATTTCTCTGGCATGAAGACCCAGAAGCAAAATTATCAGTTCTCATGGTAGTTGCATGGGTAATATTTTAAGAAACTACCAAACTGCTTTCCAGAGTGACTGTGCCATGTTGTATTCTCACCAGCGATGCATGAGTGACCCAGTTTCTCATCCGTGTCGACATTCGGTGTTGTTCAGCCTTGTGTTTTTATTATAGCCTTTGCAATAGCTGTGTAATATCATACTCAGTCTTTGATTTGCATTTCCCTAGTGGCTAATGATGTTGAACATATTTCATGTGCTCATTTGTGATCTGTATGTATTGTTGGGTAGAAAGTCTCTTTATGTCTTTTACCCATTTTCTAATTGGACTATTTGTTATTTTTTCCACTGTTGAGTATTGAGATTTCTTTATAAATTCTAGATACTAGTCCTTTGTCAGATATGTGGTTTGCAAATATTTTCTCCAAATCTATAAATGGTATTTTTGTATACTTTAGAGGATCTATCAGAGCAAAGTTTTTTATTCTTTATGAATTCCAATTTATCAAATTTTCCTTTTGGGATCATGCTTTTGGCACTAAGTCAAATAACACTTCACTTAGCTCTGGGTTGTGAATATCTTCCCCTTTGTTGTTTTCTAAGTTTCATAGTTTTTACATTTAAATACTTGATGCTTTGCATTAACTTTTGTATAAAGCTTGAGATTTAGGTCAAGGTTCATGTTGTTTTTACTACAGAGGACCAGTTGCTCCAGCACTATTTGTTGAAAGGCTACCTTTCCTCCATTGAATGGCTTTTGCACCTTTTTAAAAAATTAGTTGGGGGGCCGGCTCAATAGCCCAGTGGATAGGGCGCCGGCATACCGCATGGGAGGCCCTGGGTTCGGTTCCCGGGGGCCTCTCCTGGCGGGCAGACCGCCTTGGGAGTGGCGGGCCGCCATGGGCGGGCCGGAGCCGCCGTGGGCGGGGCGGGAAGCTGCCACGGACATGGCGGGAGCTGCCGCGGGCAGGGCGGGTCGCCCGCGGATGGAGCGCGGCCAGCCACCCGCGAGCTGAAGGCTGGCCGTGAACCAAAGCGGGGACCGCCCACGAGCGGGGGGGGGCCGCGCCTGCGCAGTGACCACTCTCGGCGCGTCGCCGCAGCGGGGGGAGGGGGAGATATGTAATAAAATAAAATAAAAAATAAAAAATTAGTTGGGTGCATTTGTGTGAGTCTATTCTATTCCACTTATCTGTGTTCTCTCCTTCTGCCAATATCATGCAATATTGATTATTATAGCTGTATAAGAAGTCTTAAAATTGGGTAGACATACCCCTCTCATTTTATTCTTCTTGTTTAATATTGTTGTAGATATTCTGGTTCCTTTGAATTTTCATGTATGTTTTAGAATAATCTTGTCTATTTTTACAAAAAAAAATCTTTCTGGGATTTTGATAGGAACTCTGTTACTTTTTGTCATTTGGAAGAAATGACATCTTTACAATGTTGAATTTTCCAATCCATGTACATGGTATGTCTCTCCACTTTTTAAGACTTTGATTCTTTGATCAGCATTTTACAGTTTTTAGTATATGACTTGTACCTGTTCTGTTAGTATTAATTTTTTGAGTGGTTGGAAATGTTAGTTGTATTTTTAATTTAGTGACCAAATATTTGTTGCTAGTATGTAGAAATATTGTTGATTTTTATATGTTTATCTTGTATCCTGCAAATTTGCTGAACTCACTTATTACTTCTAAGAGCTTTGGATGGAGTCCTAGGGATTTTCTACACAGACAATCATGTTATGTACAAAGCGGGAACATTTTGTTGTTTGCTTTCCAATCTGTGTGCCTTTTATTTCCTTTTCTTACATTATTGCACAGGCTAAAATTCTAGCACTGTGTTGAATAAGAGTAGAGAGAGGGGACATACTGGTCTTGTTCACTATTTTAGGGGAAAAGCACTCAGGCTGCCACTGTCAAGTATAATCTTGGATGTAGGGTTTTTTGCACATGTTCTTTATCAAGTTGAGGGAGTTACCATCTATTCCTATGTTTCTGAGAGTTATTATGAATGGGTGCCAAATTTTCTTTTCTCTGCATTGTTGTGATCATGTGATTTTTTTCTTTCAAGTGATGGATTACATTGATTTATAATTGAATATAGAATCAGTCTTATATTCCTGGGGAAAGAATCCCACTTGGTGATGGAATATAATTTTTTGATATATTACTGAATTTTATTTGCTAACATTTTGTTAAAGATTCTTGCATTTATACCCATGAGGGATAACGGTCTGTTGTTTTCTTTTTTTGTACTGTCTTCATCTGGTTTCAGTATCAGGATAACAATAGACCCTTGTGATGAATAAGGAAGTTTTCCTTCCTCTTTTACTTCCTGGAAAAGATTGTATAGAATTGGCATTAATTCTTCTTTAAATGTTTGGTACAATTTGCCAGTGAAAGTATGTGCACTTGAAGATTTATTTTATGGGGAGTTTTAAACTGTGAATTCAATTTACTTAATACTTAGAGGGCCATTCAAACAATCTATTTCACATTGGATGAGCTGTGATAGTTTGTTTTTTGAGAAACTGGTTCATTTACTTAAGTTATCAAATTTATGTGCAAACAGTTGTTCATAGAATTCCCTAATTATCTTTTTTCATGTCTGTAGGGTCTGTAATTGTATCCCCTGTTTCATTCCTGTTATTGGTAATTTGTATTTCTCTCTCTCTCTCTCTCTCTCTCTCTCTCTCTCTTTCTCTCTCTCTCTCGTGTGTGTGTGTGTGTGTGTGTGTGAAGTTTTGTCAGTTTGGTTGATCTTGTCAAAGAATCAGCTTTTTGTTTCTTTGATTTTCTCTACTGTATTTCTATTTTCAATTTCTTTATTTTCATTTCTTATATTATTTCCTTCCCTCTACTTGCTTTGGGTTTATTTTGCTATTTTTTCCTAGGTTCTCAAAGTGGGAATTTTATAGCTTTGAGACTTTTCTGGTTTTCCAATGTATACATTTAGTGCTATAAATTTCCTTCTCAGTACTGCTTTAGCTGTGTCTCACAAATTTTGATATATTGTATTTTAATTTTCATTCAGTTCAATGTATTTTATTACCCTTGAGATTTTCTTCATACTTACAAATGTGTTATTTAGTTTCCAGGTGTCTGAAGAGTTTCCTGTTACCATCCTGTTATTGATTTCTAGTTTGATTACATTGTGGTTGGAGAACACACTTTATGATTTCAATTCTTTTAAATTTATTGGGGTTTGTTTCATGGTACCAGATATGGTCTATCTTGGCATATGTTCCACTGGCACTTGAAAATATTTTCTGCTGTTGTTGAGTGGCATGTTCTATAAATATCCATTAGACTTCATAGCTTAATGGAATTTACTGAGTTCTTCTACATGATTTTTGATTGGATGTATAGTTGTTCTATCAATTATTGAGAGAAAGAACAATGAAGCCTCCAATTATAATTGTAGATTGGTCTATGTCTCCTTTCAGTTCTATTAGTTTTTGTTTCTCATTTTTAGAGCTGTGTTGTTTATTTAATAATTACATATTTAGGATTGCTATGTGTTCTTGGTGGATTGACCTTTTTATCACTGTATGTTCCTTTCAGTCTCTGGTAATTTTCTTTGCTCTGAAGTGTATTGCTTCTGATATTAATATACTCACTCTTGCTTTCCTTAGATTACATGATATTCATATGATTTATATTTTTCCATCCTTCTACTTTCAACAATATATTGCTTTATTTGAACTGAGTTTCTCTTAGACAGTATATACTTGGGTCATGCTTTTTAATCCACTCTGTCAATCTCTGTATTTTAATTGATGTATTTAGAACATTTATCTTTAATGCGATTATTGATATATTAGAGCTAAGTCTAACTTCTTTTTCTGTTTGCTCTGTTTTTGTTTTGTTTCTTATTTTTTCCGTGGGATACTTGAACAATTTTTAGAATCTCATTTGATTTACATAGTGTTTTGTAGTGGGTCTCTCTGTAAATTTTTTTTAGCAATTAATCTAGGTATTACATTATATATGTGCAACTTTCTAGTCTACAGGTATCGTCATTTTACCAGTTCAAATGAAGTATAGAAATTAACTCCCTTTACAAGTTTATTCTCCTGTGTTTATAATTATCTTAAATATTTCCTCTATACATTTAGAAAAAATATCAGAGTGTTACGTTTGCTTCAACTATCAAATTTAATGTAGAAAAGTCAAAAGGAAAAAATCTATTGTGTTTACGCCTATCTTTGCAATCTTGATCTTTTCTCCTTTCTGATGTTCCAAGTTTCCTTCTTTTATCATTTCTTTTGTTTAGAACTTCCATTAGCCCTTCTTTTAGAATAGTTATGCTAGTGAACAATTATGTTAGTTTTCCTTCATCTTAGAATATTTTGATTTCTCCTTCATTCAGTGGATATAGGATTCTGGATTGACAGCTCTTTTCTTTCAGCACATGAAAAGTATTCTTCTTACTTCTGGTCTCCATGGTTTCTGATGAGAAATCCACTGTCATTCAAATTGTTTTTCTCTTATAAGTAAGGTGCCATTCAAGACATTTTCTTTAGCTTTCAGATGTTACTATGCTGTGTCTTGGTGTGTATTTATTTTGGTTTATTCTACTGGGGGTTAATACAGTTCCTTGTACCAGTAGGTTTATATCTTTTATGTGTTTTTCTGTTGTGTTTGGCTTGAATAGAGCAGCTGTTGTGTAAAAGTTTTCTGTCTTGCTAGGCTGCCCCTTTCATGGCCCTCTGGCTTGAGAAAGCAAGCTTTTGTCAGGACTTTTGTCTATGCTCTTTGGCATTCTGGGTTGTCAGTTTCTTCACTCTAAGTCTGGGATGTATAAGGCAAAACAGAGAAGAGACCACTGTATAGTTCTTTAGGTCCCAATATCCCTAATAATCTGCTTTCTTCTTTATACCTCTGAGTCTTTTATATTTGCTTCATATATAGAATGTAAGCTTTATATATCAATGTTAAATTTCTTTAACTTGATAAATGAACTTAAGATGATCACATAAGTAAATATTCCTATTTTTAGGAACTGTACATGGAAATATTATGTGTTCAAGGACTATGAAGTGTGAAACCTGTTCTCAAATGTTCAGAAAATAGATAAATAGACAGACATTTGGTAGATACATGATAGATAGATAGATGATAGATAGATAGATAGATAGATAGATAGATAGATAGATAGGATAGATAGATAGATGATAGATAGAAGGATATAGCAAAAGTGGCAAATGTTAAAATTTGCCAATCTGGATATTGGGGAGGGGGGGTGTATGTTGGAGTTCTCTGTGTGAGGTTTATATTATTTTGCAATTGTCCTATAAAATTGAATTTATTCCTAAATAAATAAATAAATAAGGCAATATCTCCCCCCAAAAAGGAAAATCTTTAAAAGTTTTTGGAGAGAAAACTTTATACAAAGGAAAAGCAATTAGACTGATAGATTTCCAATCAGATAGTAAAGGATGCCAGAACACAATGAGATATATATATATATACATACATCATCTGAGTATTGAAGGAAAGAAACTATTAGCCTACAATTTTGTATGTAGTAAAGCTATTATTCAATAATAAAGACATTCATATATAAAAACTAAAAAAAAAAAACAACTGAAAATTTGCCACCCACACACCTTGGCTGAAAAAGGCTGGGAAAAAAAATCTACCAAAGGATGTGTTTCAGCAAGAAGAAAAGTAAACCCAGAAATAAGCAGTAGGATATCAGAAACAGCAACCCAAGAAATCAGTAAAATATATTGGTAAATCTAACTACTGGCTTGTTTTTTGTGAATTTTGTGCTATTTAAAATGTGGTTCTCATACCTGTGCTGGCCCATAAACCAGTCAGTGGTGAGATGTATAGACATTGAGGGTGAGCATTTAGACATTTCAATGCCAATTTAACATTCTCTAGTTCATCAAATAATAATAGCAATAATAATAGTATTCTTATAATGTATGTTTTTCATTCCATTTTAAAAATAATTCCTTTTTTATTATATTTTACAAAAGTATCAGATTGCAGTAGATTGGGCATTTCTAAAAAATAAATAAAATTCGTCTTCATCGCAGAGTTTCAAAAGGTAGAACATGTGTTAAGGGGTTCACTGGGAAGTCAAAGTGCGCTGAGATCCTTGTCTTTTTCAGAAGGAAGTTAAAGAATAAATTTAGATTTAATTAGAAATTTGTCCATCTGCTTAGAGGTATTAGACAAGCATTTGCCAGGTTTTTAAAGCCATTTAGGGCTGTTTGAACAATTAGCATTACTAACAAAATAAACTCATGCCAATGGAAGATAGTATATTCTGCCATAAAAGTCATCAAAGTAAGTTTCTTGAATCCTGAATGCCTTGCAATTACTTTCTAATGTATTTTGCGTATTTTTAGACAGAAATGACTTTCCATTTACAAAGTGATGGCTCCCTATCAGAGAGTGCTGATGTTCTGGTGGATTTGAATAGTATTCAGGATCGGAGGACGGTCGATCAAACCAGTGCATTTTACAGGGGAGTCTTTTTTACTCACAGAACTGCTGTGTCGCCCCGTTCACACTTTGGTTGGTTTATTGCAGCTTGGACATCAAAGGATCATAAAACATTCTGTTGAACTTTCAGTCTAAAAATAGGACCAAATCACCTTTTTTTTGCATACCCTATCACTTCATTTATAATAAGCAAAGGTTTTAGAAATAAAGGATTCAAGAAAGCCTTATAAGGAAATGGTAAACACAATCGGTTATTGGTGTTTATTTTATAACACTTTTTCTGATGGCTATTTACTATAAAAATGTGGAACATTTTGAAAAGAAATAAAATAAAACTTGACCATAGAACCACCATGGTATGTGGAGTCCTCCTTCTAGACTTTTCTCCGTGTGATAAATATAACAGTGGCACCATCTATTGAGACTTTCCTTGGAGTCAGGCACAGAGCTAAGAGCTTTACATCCACGATCACGCTCCAAAATAGTTTCCTGGTGAGGAAATAGAGACACGGGGCCCCCTGCCAGGTCGCGGGGCCGGGGGCAGCTCCAGGACCTGAACAAGAGGGCTCCCACTAATGCTCAGCGTATCGTTCTGCCCATTCGTCAGGTGATTCACTGAGGCTCAGAAGAGCTGAATGGCTGGCTGCATGGCAGAGACAGCACACAAGCCCGCGTCCACCACGCGCAGGTGGTAATGTAGTACAGTGTAGTTACACTAGAGTAGACGGTAAGCTTCTTTTGGGTAGAGACTGCGTCGGGTATATTGGTGCATCCTTTGTACCTAGGAGGGTGCTGGGTGGCAATGGACACTCAGCAAATGCCTCTCAAGGGAAAAGGAACAATCAAGAACCAGGGAAGACAAACAAATCTCTTTGATCAACAATCTCAAACCGGTAGCCTACATTCCAATCTTAGTTTACTGTTATGCTGAGGGAATTTTCTGTTTTGGCTTATTTTGGTTTTGTTTGTTTTCCCATTTGAATGTATTTTCTGGCTTATCACCATCCTCTCAGCCCATGTGCACACACAAACACATTCTCTCCTGCTGCACACGTGGCTCTGCCATACATGGTGTACATCAGGCCCTGGTTGTGCTTAAATTTGCTGATTTAAGAAAAGCAATAAAACCAAGGAACTATCCTAGAATGTGATCTAAAATTCAACACAAAAGGAAATGTGAGGGAAAAGATAAAAGACATTGAAGACTAACCCTACAGGCTCAAAATCTAATTAATAAGAGAGCCAAAAAGAGAGAACAGAAAAAACAGGGGGCAGGGAAAATTGTCAGAAGAAATAAAGGAGAATTTCCCAGGGCTGAAGAGAGGCAAGTCTTCATAATGAAGGCCCCACTGAGTAGCTTACATAACAAATATTTGAAAAAATCTCTCCTGGCCCCATCGTGAAATTTCAGAACCTTGAGGAAAAAGTAAAGATCCTAAAAATATGCCAAGAAGGAAAATGAGACAGCAACACTGTCACAGATCAGCAGCACTGAATGGGGCAATGGGGCAAAATTCTGAGATAAAATAATGTAGGACTCCATACCTAGCTGTGTGGCTTAGGGTTAGTTTCAGCTGCAAAGGACAGAAACCCCCAAATGAAAACAGCATAAACACAATAGACATGTACTTTTATTTCACATGCAAGCAGTCTCGAGGTAAGAAATTAAGGATTAGTATGGTAGTCTCATGAGCTCAGGGACCCAATTCCCTTCTGTTTTTTTTTTGCTCTGACTTCATCAGCTCTTGGCTTCAACATCATGGTCCAAAATGGCTACCCAAGCTCCATCCATCACATCTGCATTCCAGGTAGCAGAAAAGAAGAGGAGAGAAAGGAGATGCAAGCTCCCTTTAAGGACACTTCTCAGAAGTTGCACACAACATTTCTACTTATATCTCTATGGCCAAAACTTAGTCACAAACCCATATCTGTGTGGCAGTGAGGAAAATAAAGTTTTTAGAAGGGCACTAATGCATCCAGCTAACAACTGGGATTCTGCTACTAAGAGGGGGGAAAGGACATTAGAAGACACCTAGCAATTAATGCCACACCAGCCAAATTATCAATCAGTAAAAAGACATTATAAGTGCATTATCAAACTGGCAAAGGCAGGGAAGTTCCTCTCTTCAGCGCCCATTCTCAGAAGTCACCTGAGGATACTTTCCAGCAAAATGAATAAGAAAACAAAATAAAATAGAGGTGCAGAAAACAGTGGTGCCCACTTTCTTGCATAAAACACGCCTGTGATGCCTTATCTACAAATTTCAGTTCCAATTGATTTAAAGTGAGAAATTAAAGACAATCCTGGGCCCAGCTAGATAGCTCAGTGGATAAAGAGCATGCTGGGGTACCACATGGGAGACCCCGGGTTCGGTTCCCGGGGACCTCTCTAGCGGGCAGACGGCCTTGAGAAAGGCAAGCCACTGTGGGCAGGGCAAAGCCGCCGTGGGCAAGGCAAAAAGCCGCCACGGGCAGGGCGGAGCCCCCACGGGCATGGCAAAGTTACCCGTGAAAAGTGGAGCTGGTGCCTGTGAAGCGGAAGCCTGCAGCCCGCAAAAACATGGAGGACTGCTGCCCGCAAAACATGGAGCGGAGCCGCCCGTGAAAAACGGAATGGAGCCACCCATGAATGGAGCGAGCCGCCGCCGCGGAGGGCCGACTCGGTGTGTCACCGCGGGGATGGGGGGAGACGAGAAGCAGACATAGAAAAACACAGAAGAATGGACACACAGCAAGAGCAAG
>PVKH010047128.1:0-10324 GCA_004027955.1 Chaetophractus vellerosus | reverse complement strand
TTTTGTTCTCAAATTCATTTATTTCTGCTCTAATCTTTATTAATTCTTTCCTTCTGCTTGCTTTGGGAATAATTTGCTGTTCTTTTTCTAGTTTCATGAATTATTCAGTAAGATATTTGATTTTAGCTTTTTTTTCTTTTGTAAGTTAGGCATTTATGGCTATAAATTTCCCTCTCAGCACTGTCTATGCTGTATCTCATATGTTTTGATAAGTTGTGTTCTCATTGTCATTCATCTCAATAGATCTACTTATTTCACTTACAATTACTTCTTTGACTCACTGTTTGCTTAGGAGCGTGTTGTTTAGCCTCCACACATTAGCAAATTTTCCAACCTTCAATTTTCAGCTGGTTTGTAAACTTGGGTCTAAGGTGTGTCTCTTGTAGGCAGCACATGGATGGCTCATGGTTTTTTATCCATTCTGTCAGTCTATATCTTTTAATTGGGGAGTTTAATCCATTCACATTCAATGGTATTACTGCAAATGCATTCTTTACTTCCACCAATTTATTCTTTGTCTTTCATATGTCATATCTTATTTTCATCTGTCTTTTTACTCTTATGGTTATCCTTTCTGCTCTTCTTGCCTTCTATACACTCTCCTCCAAGCCTCTCTCTCTTTTTCTTTCAGGCCCTAGGCTCCTTTTAATACTTCCTGTAAAGGCAGATTCTTTTTTACAAACTCTCTTAGTTTCTGTTTATTTGTGAATATTGTAAACTCATCTTCATATTTGAAGGACAATTTTGCAAGATAAAGAATTTCCGGCTTGCAATTTTTCTCTTTCAATACCCTAATTATATCATACCACTGTTTTCTTGCATCCATGATTTCTGATGAGAAATCTGCACTAAGTCTTACTGGGCATCCCTTGTATTGATGGCTTGCTTCTCCCTTGCTGCTTTCAGAATATTCTGTTTATCTTTGACATTTGACATTCTGAGTGTATGTGTCTTAGAGTAGGACTATTTGGATTTATTCCAATTGGGGTATGCTGTGCTTTCTTGGGCATGTATATTCAATTCTTGCATGAAAATTCAGAAATTTTCAACCATTATTTCCTCAAATACTCTTTCTGCCCCTTTTCTTTTTTCTTCTCCTTCTGGAACTCCCATGACACGTATGTTGTTGCACTTCCTGTTATCATTCAACTTCCTGAACACCTGATCAATTTTTTCCATTCTTTTCTCTGTGTTCTTCTCTCTCTTCAATTTCAGCTGTTGTGTCTTCTGAATCACTTATTCTTTCTTCTATCATTTCAAGACTGCTGTTGCATGCCTCTAATGTGTTTTTTATCTCTCCTACTGTGTCTTTCATTAACATAAGCTCTGTATTTTTTCTATTCATGTTTTCAAATTCTTCTTTGTGCTTACTCAGTGTCTTCTTGATGCCTTATCTCTTTATTCATATTGTCTTTAAACTCATTAATTTGATTTTGGAAACTTGTATGAATCTCGTTGATTAGTTGTCTCAATCCTGTGTCTCAATTGAGGCTTTAATATAATCCTTTGCTTGGGCCAATTCTTCCATTTTTTTTATCATGGCTTCTAATTTTTTGCTGATTTCTAGGCATTTGATTATGATGGTGAGTTTACTCTGATGCTCAATTTATCTCTCTTTCATAGGGATTTAGTGATGGGAGTCTGTGTTACTGCTGTTTTTTTATTCTTGGCTTGACTTGTTCTAGGTCTTTAGGATTGTCCCTGTTAGTTGCTCAAATTTGGGCCATGGACCCAGTAATGTGTTTCAGACCCACTTCCAAGAGATTTGGGGAGGGAGGCTGTAAAGGCCAGAACAAGCCTCTCAATTATTTATTTTAGTTTCCTCTCATGCACTTCCTTGGTCCACCAGCAGATGGTGGTCTTTGACAGACATCTCAGTTCAAAGACTGGTTGGAGTGTGTTTACTGCAACACCAACTAGAACAATGTGATAGAGAATTCTGCCTGGAGGCTTTTCAGAGCTTTGTAATTCAGACTTTCTCAGAGGGTGTTCTACAATCTTTGCTGGCAGGCCCCTCCCTTTCCATGGGTAAGAAATAATCCCATTCCCCTTTACATCCTCAACAACCAGTTCTGGTCAGTAGGGAGGGTGATTGAGAGAATAAGATCTCTTTAGCCCTATGCTGGCTCCCAAGGCAAACAATGGTGTGGCTCCTTGCAGCCAGGAAGTGCTTATGGGACACAGCAACCAAATTTGTTGGCCAAAAGCTGAATCAGCCTTAGCCTGGGTCCCTCTTTCTCCCATTTCGTGGGGAGGTGGATCCCTGTGGCTCCCTCTGTCTGTAGCTACCAACCTGAGGCTTCAAAATTCAAAATTGTCTGCTGTAGGGTTGGGGAAGGGAGCCAGCAGCTGCAGCTGAAGCTGCAACCTCTACTTCTACTCAAAGTCTTTCTGTCAAGAATTTTTTCCTGTGACCCTCACTTTTCTGGGCACTGTCCAGCCTTCCCCTGGTGTCCTAAATCCTAGAACATTTTTTTCCAGGCCATTTCTGCCTGTCCGCTAGCTATTCTTCTGAAAGGGAAGAGAGTCCCATGTCTCTCTAATCTGCCATCTTCACAGAAGTCCTCAGGGGATAACTTTTGAACCCAAAAATAAACTGGGCCATACTTAGGGTAGGAAGATGCAGCACAGAAGATAAATTGCCCTCCTAATATCCACTCTCCCTGCTTCCATTGTAATAATCTTGCATTTATTCAAGGGGTCAATATGCTCAACTAAAATACTATACTTTCCAGCTTCCTTTGCATCCAGATGTGACCAAGTGACTATGTTTTTGGGCAATAAGAAGTTAGAGAATGCTCTTTAATGAATTGACATACAGCTGGGGACCCTTTTTGCTTCCCTCTTTCTTCCTTCCTGTCTGGATATGACAGCTGAGGATTCAGTCACCAACTTGCTGTTGACTGCTGTTAAAGATGGTGGAATACAGACATAAAAGCAACCCAAATTCCTGATAACCCCAGGAAATCTGCCTTTCTGCCTTGAACTGCCCTTTTATAAGCTTCTTTCACATGAGAGGAAAGCTATAATTTATTAGGCCACAGAATTTCCTGTCTCAGTTGCTATCAGCTGAACAAAATCCTAACTGATATAGCAAGTGTCACAGGGCAGGCCCAAGGAGGGGGTTTTGAGAGCTGGGAGCGGAGATGACTGCCTGAAGCTGTCAAAGACCCACAAGCCCCTCCAAGAGGGCTCCCAATCTCTGCTCTTACCGCAGGTTTTGAAACCTCAGAGGACAATATCACATAGTCTTTGGAGTGTGACCACACCTGGGTTGAATCCCAGCTATGCTACGGTCTTGGCAAGCTATAAAACAACTCTGAGCTGCCGTTTCCTTGTGAATAAAATGAGAATAGTTCCTCCTTCATCTATATGCTCTGAGACTTCAATGAAATAAGATGAGAAATGGGATGAGGACATTGCCTGGCACATGGTTAGCTTTAATAATTAGAGCCACAAAGGACTTTCCATTAATACTCTCCTCTAGATAAAACTCCACTTATTCAATTGGCCTTACAGATTTCTTTTCAATTACTTCAGGAGTGTCATGGATGTGTCATGTCTTATAACCCAGTACCACTCTCCACAAAGTGGGCTAACCATGTCCACCTCCCATTCATCTGGGATCCCTGCCACCTAAACCAGGAAACAGGGTAAGGCCCAAGGTAAGGCGTTTGCATTAACAGAACTACAGGGTACAGTTACTGAGATGGAAAACGCTATGTGTATCTCAGACAAAAAGAGAGTCAACTCATCCCTGAGATTTCAGGTTCTGATCGTTCACAGTATGGAATTACTCAAGAATCCAAAATAGTCATCATCTTTACCTCCATCATTATAGAAGTAAAAATATAATAGAAACATAAATATAAGTGTAAGTATCTGAAAGTTTATATGTGTCTATGTGATGCCCTACAATTAAATTAAATCAAAATAAAAATTACAAGGAGGAAAAAGTCTCAGCCTTAGTCATCTCCTACATATCATTCTGGACCTGTTTTAGTTTCCTAGGCTGCTCAAGCAAATACCATGAAATGAGTTGGGTTAAATAATGGGGATTTATTATCTCACAATTAGAGGCTAAAGGAAAGTCAAAATCAAGATGTCATCAAAGCGATGCTTTCTTCCCAAGAATAAGTATTCTGGGACTGGCTGTCAGTGATCCTTGCTCCTTGGCTCCTCTGTCACATGGCAATGCACATGGCAGCCTCTCCAGGCTTCTCCTTTCTCTTCTAGGTTCTGTTGACTTTCCACTTCTGGCTGTTCCTCTGTGGCTTTCTCTCTGTGTCTGAATTTCATTTGCTGATAAAGGACTCAAGTAACAAGATTAAGACCCATCCTGATTGGGGTGAGATACATCTTAACTGAAGTAACATCATCAAAAATTCTACTTGCAATGGGTTCACACCCACAGGAATGGCTTAGATTAATAACATGTTTTCCTGGGGTGCATAAAGCTTCAATCCAGTACACCCTTTTTCTGCAATAAAATTGTCATATCCAAAGCTTTCTCTGTCCTTCCAGACTTTCATGGGTCTGAAACTTGTTCCCCTCACCTTTCACAGCATCTTGCACATGGTCAGTGTGTGATAAATACATTTTGAAAGAGTGAACATATAAATACATGAAGCTGGCTACCAGTCTTCCTGCTTCCTATCCATTCTCTATGCCAACTCTGGAATGATCACATTGCCCCTCTATTCAAAATCTATCAAGATTTCCTCTTTGACTAATACCGCAGTCTCTGTTTTTACAGAAAAGGTTTCAGAACAATTCTTTTTTAAAATAGCTTACTCTAAAGCCCAACATACAAAACAAATAAAAGAGGAGCCATCCTAGTTTAGTGGGACAAGAGGCCCAGAGCCTGCAGCTCAGATTTGTTTTGTTCCCAAGCCCCCATCCCATTGTCCTTACGGGGTTCCAGAGAGTACAACTAGAAAATCACTGATTTAAACACTAAATTTTAAATTCTACTTTTCATCACTCACCTCCAGCCCTTGCCCCCAAATTTACAAAGCAAACACTCCAGCCGTGTGGAGTTGCCCACAGTTCCCAATCACTGTTAGCCTGTTCTGTTCACTTTACTTAGAATCCCCTTTACCTTTACCACTTTGCTGCCTGGTAAAAGCCAATACATGAAAGCAACTTCTGCCCTTCCTTTGTAAAGAATTATCTGAGGGGTCAAGACATACAAACAATATTGGGCTCCTTTTCACTAGAGTTCCCCTAGGCTGTTGTTGTGAATGTCCCTTTGCTTTCACTCTACTATTTAAAATCATATACCTTCCCCTTGCACCCCACCTCCCACATTGGACTGGTATTCCTTAAAGACATGCCCTGAACCTTATCCGTCTTTGTGTTTCAGGTGCCTGTTGAAGAATCCAGTATTTAGTAGGTGCTCAGTAAATCCTTGTTAAATGAATTCTGAAACAAATGGATACATTTTTACACTAGCTCATATTATTTGATATTTGTTTTATTATTCTGCTTTTTTTCACAGACATATAATAAATCATCTGGAGCCAGGGACCAAATCACATCCCTTCTTAGTTTCCCCTTAATACAATGCTAGGTACCTGGACACACTAAGCAAATACTTTTTAATTGAAATAAATTCTATTTGAAAGAGTTGGCATTGTATCAAGAAATACCTTATAGGGAGTTCAGCACATGGCAACTTTTACTAACATTGAGCATGCAATGAAAATAAAATATTTGCATTCTATCCCAGAAACAAGATATATCTATTTTTGGTGGCAAGAAACCAAGGTTGAAAATAAATGTGCTATTTAATTGTCATAAAAATGTAAGGACTTAAGAGTTTTGAGACACTAGATGTTTTTAAAGTGACTGTGTTATTTCAGAGTTCAAGGAGCCAAAACAAGAAAGAGCCCAACAAAGTCACATTAGTGCCATAGAACTTCAGAAAATGTGATTTCAAAGTGTTCCATGGAAACACAAGCAAGATCCTAGACCAGAGATGCCTGAAAGCATAGCTATTCAAAACAATAGGGGGACTTTCAAAACTGAAATTCTAACAATACAGAAGGGAGTGGTATCCAAACAGGTCATGTGGCATCTCAGGGAGCAATCTAACAATGGCAGATTCTGCAAAGGCACATACAAAAGAAGAAAGGAAGGGCGAATCTCCAAGGGTGATGACAGCACCCTGGAAGGGAGAAACAGTTTCATTTCCGTAGAAAGTCCAAAATGAGGGACACTTATAAAAAACCCTAACGACAACAGAAGGTCTCTAAAGGTATATCTGCAGCAAGAGAACAAGAGGAAGATTAAAATGTTAGGTCTACTTGGGGCACAGGTATAAAATAACTGTTAAATAAGGCCATTTAACTCATATCTGCTTTCTCTGTCAAAGAGAGTAACTTTCTGATATGAAAGGGCAAACATGGTTAAGCGGGACCTGAAGTCCAGGTTTGGTGGAAAGATGGACTATAGGAGAGTAAGTAGCACCCAGAGGCTGCCATCAATGATCATCAGTGATTTTGCGCAGGACACAGAGAAAACTCACAAGTGATACCTTGGCTACCACTTAGAAAATACTGATGGGTCTGAAGAGAGAAAGTGTCTTTACCATGAAAGTAGTTCTACAGTGACGGGCCGTAGAATTCTACCCTTAGCTGAATCTATCTTCAATTATTTAATTCAGCATGTAAATGCCAAGTTTATTGAATACTTAGATGCCTCAGAATTGACAAAACTAACTAATATATCAGATGGCACAATGGGGGCCTGGATGTTCAGCATGTTGCAATAATAGAATCAAACAAACAAATAAAAAAAAAAAGAATCAAATAAGATTCAATTTAATAGGGAATAAAATCTTCCTTTGGATTAAAGGAATTACTACAAAAAGTAAATGATATAGAAAATGTGACTTAGAAATGGTGGCTTGATTGAAAAGCAATCAGGAGTTTCAATGCTTTACACTCCATGAGCGTCAAAATTATGATGCTGTTGCCAGAAAAAAGTTAATTCAATCTTAAGCAGGATGAATAGAAGCAAAATTCCGATAATAAAGATAATAGATCCACTCTACTATTAAAAGTATGACCTTTTACTATTTTGCTCATTTCTGAGTGCTATATTTAAAATCATTCACTGAAATATGTTCAAAAGAGGACTACCAAATAGTGTGGAAATTCTAAATCATAACCTATGTAAAATGACTGAAGGAACTGATGGCCCATAATCTGAAGAAGGACATAGGCAGTTTTTTGCACTGTTTTCAGGGATTTGCAAGGCTCACAGCTGAAAATTGTAATAAACATATTCTACATAGATCTAGGACCCATGAGCCAAAGTTAGAGGGACACAGTCTCTGACCCTGATAGAGCTGTTAGCAAACTTTCTGATCTCAGGAACCTTTTACACTCAATAGATATTGAGGATGCCAACGAGCTTTTGTTTCTGTGGGTTATGTCTGTTGATATTTACTATATTCAAAATTAAAGCAGAGAAATCTAAAAATAGCTATGAATTCATTTAGAAATAATAATAATCCCATTACATGTAAATATAAATAGTAATTTTAATGAAAATAACTATTTCTCAAAGCAAAAAATATAATTTAATAGAAAAGTAGCATTGCTTTTTATTTTTTGTAAATCAATTAATTGTTTGGTTAAATAAAACTCAGCTTGGATCTCGTATCTCCTTCTGCATTCAGTCTGTTAAGTCACACGTCAGGGAACCACTGGAAAGTTTTACTCTACTCTTGTGGAAGAATGAAATAAAAGAAATGCAAATAATGTCTTATTATTATTATGAAAATAGTCTTGATCTTGAAGAACTTGAAGAACTGCTGACCTAGCCTAAGGAGAAATTGTTAATAATTAGAATTATACAAAATTGGAATGGATTGCTTCATGAGACAATAAGTTCAATGCTCTTGGAGCTATTGAAAGAAAGGCTGAATTGTCAAGAATTTCATGTTTCAGGAAGGGACTATATCATTCTATAGCAGAGTTAAAAATCACTTTTCTACAGATAACTGTTTCTAAAGACAGTATTATTTTTAAAATACCCATGTCTAACAAGAAGGTATAGTCTTGGTAGAGAGTTGTTACAGAGCTGCTGGGGAATGTAGAGGTCTGTGGTTCAATTTCTTCTGCAACATTTCTGAAGGAGGTCATCTAACTTCAGAGACTTGAACTTTGGTGATGGACATTTAGTTTAGGAGACACAACTACTTCCATTCTCTATTACAAATTATTTCATTTCCCTGGAAATCTGCCTCTCTTACTTCTACCTAGTAGAAGGTCTTCCCACTGGAACAATCTAGAATCTGTCTACTGGAGCAATCTAGAAAAATGCTTCTCTCTCTTCTACATAATAGGCCTTCAAATAGTTAAAGGTAGCAATTTTATGTTTAGATACATTTCTAATAAATAAGTGAGGCTTCTTTTGTTGGGCAAATGTGATTTTGTTAGTAGTTTATGCTGTAACCTTGTAACAAGTGAGCCAAAAAATATTCCTAAGAATCGTTTTTAATGAAAAAGTGACATATTACCAGGACGTTATTAAACATTTCTCTCTGCGAAAGTTTTTTTTTTTTTTAAATACTTCCTTTAGAATATTGTGCTGAGTTTTAGGGAACTCTATAAATCACCCAGCTTCCCACCCCCTTACATGAACGATTAATTTGCTAGTCTGAAGTTGACTTCTTGAAGGTATTTTTTAATCTAAATCAAAATGGAGTTTTCAGTCTGATTTATGGTAGATTAATCAAGATAGAATACAAAATGATTCTGTGTTTTGTGAAGTTACATTATGTGAAGTCTGATTCAGGTTACTGAACTGATTATTAATGAAAGAAATACGTGATATATATCATAACCTAGAGTTAAAATCTGTTTATGTTTGAACTGACCCATCAGTTACAAATTAATTTCCCCACCTACTACCCACCCTAATAATAATGGAATATACTGATCAGAACACGCGCATCTAGCAGAGCTCTACTCATCAGCATTTACTTCCATCGATACTCAATTCACACAGTTAAAACCTAGAGCTCTACATCTACTCTCACAAATGCATGAGAAATTTTGTGAGTGATTAGTCCCTGTGGTTGCCTGGTTTTGGACCCTCATCCCAATTATTAGTTGCTCTCTAGTCTGCAAAACGTCCATCTGCATTTTTTTTTAATCTTATAAACTCCTCATGCTCTTCCTTAGTGTTAAGTGTAAAAACTGAATTTGGGTACCATTTGGGGGTCTTTATAATAACCCAAAGGAACAAACCCAGTCTTTCAGAATAGGAAATGCTTATTTTCCAGACTTGAGGAGGTGCTTGCATTATTTGAAGTTCTGAAATCACAAAGAATAATATGAGGAAGGAGATTTGTTTTCCTTTGTGTATGTGTATTTTCTTTGCCTGTTTTCTATCAACGTGAAGGGCAGAGTGAATTAACTTAAGACTGCTGCTTTGTCTAAACTTAGAACACTATCCATTCACTTAGTGGACTAAGTGAATTCCTCTCCTCCAATCATTGCTGTAAATAATATCTACTTTCCTGCCCATAAACCACTAATATCCTACTGTTTTCTGTAAGGTAGGGCTGTAATCCTGCCAGTATCAACTTTTCCACTTACCATAAAAGTCATCCCCCCCCTTTTTTTTTATTTTGAGGTAAAATTTACATCTGACTAAATGCACAGATATTGAGGGTACAATTTGATTTGTTTTGATAAATGTGTACATCTGTATAACCACCACCCCAATCAAGATATAGTTTGTTTCCATCACCGAAGAATGATCTTTCATGCCACCATCCAGCCAATCTTCACTCCCCAATAAGGAAACATTGTTGCATCGTGTCATTTTTTTTCCTAATTAGAAATCTAATTGTTATCACTATAGATTTGTTTTGTCTCCTCTTCAACTTCATATAATGGAACCATATGCTATTGTGCTGGGCTTCTTTCACTGAACACATGTTTTTGGGTATCATCCAAGTCGTGGCATATATCAGTATTTCTTTCCTTTATATTGTTGGCTAGTATTCCACTGTCTGCTTAGACCACAATTATCCATTCTCCTGTTGGTGAACATTTGGTTTGCTTTCAGTTTGGGGCTATTATGAATAAATCTGCTATAAATGTCCCTATACAAGCCTCTTATTGTAGATGGAAGTTTTCATTTCTCTTGGATAAATATCTAGAAGTGGAGTTGTTTGGTCAGAGGGTAGATGTATGCTTAACTTGACAAGAAACTCTAAACAGTTTGTATGATAGTTTCAGTTGCTCCACATCTTTGCCAAGATTTGGTGTTGCTAAGCTCCTACCCACACCCTTTTTTTTTT
>PVKH010047127.1:0-10312 GCA_004027955.1 Chaetophractus vellerosus | reverse complement strand
AGCTCTGCCTGTTAGTGCGATGCCATCTTCCCCCCCAAAACGTCTTTTGTAGACTGCACATAATCAGATCGTGTTTTTTGAATCAATTCTGCTAACATTTTCCTTTGTATTAGCGTGCTTAATACATTCACAGTCTATGTACTTACTTATCAAGTAAAATGTACATTTTGGTATTTATTTTCTATATATATTGTGTGGTTTATTTTGTATATTCCTCCTCCATTCCTACATTACTGATTTTAAAACTTTTATATAGATATATTCTAGTGTACCATTTTAATTTTCTTCTCATATTTTTGAGTTATTTTCTTAGTGGTTGCCCCAAGGATTACATTTAACATTTTAATTCATACCATCTAGTTCAGATTAATCACAACCTAATTTCAATAGTATACCTAAAATTTACAACATATGTAGCTACTTTCCCACCCTCTTCCAAATTGTATCTTTATGCATTTTGTTTATTTTAACACTAATTTATAATTATTGCTTTATAAAGTTGTTGTTTGAATCTGCTAGGAGCTTTAAAAAGATCATAAACAAAAATACATTTGTACTGTCTTTTATCCTTATCTATGTAGTTACCTTTACTGGAATTCTTTATTTCTTCATTTGAATTTGAATTACTCTCTAGTCTCCTTTCATTGCAGCCTGAAGGTCTCCCTTTAGCATTTCCTGTAGAGAAGCTTTGCTAGTGATGAATTGTCTTGATTTTTAAAAAAAATTGTGAATGTCTTAATTTCTCCTTCACTTTTGAAGCATCGTTTTTCTGGAGATAGAATTGTTTTTTTACAATGTTTTGCTTTCAGACTTTTAATATTTTATCTCTGTGCCTTTTAGGCTCCATGGTTGATGAGAAGGAGCCTTTGTATGTGATGAATTGCTTCTCCTTGCTGTTTCAAGATTCTCTCTTTGTCTTTGTCTTTTAACAGTTTTACTGTGATCTGTCCAGAGAAACTCATTGAGTTTATCCTACCTGGGGTTTAGTTACCTTAGATTTGTTAATTTTTTTCACAAATTTGGGGGAATTTTAAACGATTATTTTTTCAAATATTCTTTCTACCCTTTTTCTTTTCTCCTCTCCTTCAGGGCCACCAAACACACATGTGTTGGTACAGCTGATGGTGTCCATAGATCTAGTACTGGCCTGTAAGCAGAGCAGGGCACAGGAAGATTTCCCTGTGGACTGCGGGCCATGGGAACTGAGTGCATTATGTGGTTCTCTCTGTGTGGCATATATTGATTTTTTTAATGATGGCAATATATATTACATAAGTAAATTAATATAATTAAAATTATATATAAATTTTATGTATATATATAATTTGCTACTTTACTCATTTTAAATATACAGTTCAGTGGCATTAATTACATATACAGTGTTGTGCACTGAAAATTTTTTATTAATGCTTATTTTATTTCAGGGGAAGATATAATCAGAAGACAATGAATGCCAAGAAGGGACCAGTGAAAAAGATTACACGAACAAACCATCTTCCAAAACTCACTCCGTGATTCTAGAACTGGATGGATTTCTAATTTTTTCTTTTCTCTTCTCTAATATTCAACTTGTGAAGTTAATGTTCAACACATTTGGGGGGGATGAAATAGATAAGAAAGAGCTACCAAGCTTTGCTTCAGCTCCTCTTCTAGAAGTCCTTTCCTTTGTCTGCATGAAAGTAATTTTCTCAAATGTCTCTAAAATCCCTAGCAGTCGTGCTCGTGATTTCTTGCGCGCAGCAGCAAACCTGAAGGTTGGCCTCATTGCGCCTGCACTCAGCAGTGCATCCGTGACTGCTCCGATAGTCACGTGGCCATTGCGTGTGGTTTCTAGATGGCTGCTGCTCAGCAATATGAGCCCATCAAACTTTCTGTTATTTTAGACTGTATAATGTTCAGGTGTTTAAACAAAGCTGCAAATCAAGTGTACTCTAAGCTTTTGGTCTTGAAATGTCATGGCATAGCGGATAGTTTTGAACTTGGAATCAATGTGGTTATTGTCCCTTCTCTGCCACGAACTTCTGAGATTTTGGGTAAATCCCTTCACCTTACCTCGATTTTCACACCTGTAAAATAACTGCCGCAACTATACAACGTCTGAGGTTACTTACCATTCTAGAAATCCAACAACCATTCAACAAAAAGATCCTGTCCCTCAGCAGATGGTGATTTAAGCATTTCATGATGTTTATTAATTCAGTGAAGGCCTAGTTCTTTGGACCAAACTTTGTAAGTGTCCACAGTACTTAACTGTAGGGGTCAGGATAGAGTAGGGAGAGAAGAAAGGTTCTTTTAAGGCATTTAAAAATTTACTGAGTTCTCCTAGTCATGTTTAAACTGTTTTTGGAACTGTCATCTAGGTCTGAAACAGAGTTTATTTGCCCATTTTTGGCAAGTGGAGTTACTATTAATCTTTAAATTTTCAGAAATCACCCAGAGGTAAGCATTGTTTTCAGCCAATGGTGTTCTCATCTTATATATACTAAAGCTTAAATTCTATTCAAAGTCTCCAGTAATGAATACTAAATGTATTTCATCACTACTTCTATAGATGGTCACTTTCTTTCTTTCAGGAAGAATGCATAAATTTCATACAGCCAAATAGCAAGCCTTTTCTGTGACTCTAAAATAAAACGTAATACAGAGAAATACCAATAACTTCTGGTATTCAGCAGTCTACATTTGAACTGTTTGAAAATATTTTCCCCTGTTCTTAATTAAGCTGAGTACAGATAGCAGTCCATGACCCATATTAGATTTATTCTGTCTTGTACCATCTTTCTTAACATTAGCAGAAAATTGATAATTTAATTATCAGTAACAATGATAATCATCATAGAATCATCACTAAAAAATAGACAAGTGTATTTCTATCATACAAGCTAGACTACTGTATGGATTAAATCAACGAACATTTAGTCACTGCAGTCACTGGGCTGGCATAGAAGTTGAACATCGTATCACTGAGACCGTTTATTTAAATGAGTGTCAGCAGGAACAGCTTTGGGATAATTTCCAGAAGTCAGAATACAGAGAGAGTGAGTGTTACTGGAGTGGTTTAAAGAACTGAAATGGAAAACTTCCAGACCTGTGCTGTAGTATCATTTTTGCCACTTATAAGCTCATGACTTTGGGCAAGTCCCTTTCAGTGGCCTCGGCTTCATCATTTATAGAGTTGGGAATATTTACCCCACTACTGCCTTGGGATTGCTGTGCATATCAGGAATACCTACTACAGATTGATCTGATTTCTTCTTTATATCCTACTTCCCTCTAAAAAGGAAGAGAGTTAGCTTTTACTAAATGTAGAGGTGTAACAATAACACTCACAAGGTAGAAGACAAACAACCAAGTAGTAAAGAAAAATAAAAGTTAAACAGTTTGCAAGAATTCCCAACTATGAAAGGCTCTAGCTTTGAGCTTTTTATTGGCCATTGCAAAGAAGGGATGAGTTATACTGAAATATACAAGAAGAGAGAAAGTGTTAGCTGCTTCAGAGCTCAGAATGTAATTTTTCAGATGAGGTTTCATAATAAAATGCAATTATTTATTATAATGAGTAAAGATGACAGTTTGGGGTCTTTATTTTGTTTATTAGTGAAGTGTGTATTAATATCAGTATTTTTTTAAAGTTCAGAATTCATAAAATAAAAAAAAATCAGTAAAACAATATTTGTTATATTTCAAACGTTAAATGTCTAAATGTATTACAAATACTAAGTATAATCATTTATAAAAATAAGTGTTGCTATAATAAAAAAGACAGATAATAACCAGCATTGATGAGGATGTGGAAAAAGTGGAACCCTCATACACTGCTGGTGGAATGTCACTTTGGAAACAGACTGGCAGTTCCTCAGGAGGTTAAACATAGAGTCCCCATATGCCCCAGCACTTTCACTCCAAGGCATATATACCCAAGAGAACTGAAAACAGGTCTACACAAAAACTCGTACACAAATACTTATAGCAGCATTATTCATAATAGCCAAAACGGTGGAAACTACCCAAATGGCCATCAAGTGATGAATGGATCAATAAAATCTGGGAGATCTGTATAATGCAAATGTCATTCAACAATAAAAAGAAATGAAGTCCTAATACCTGCTCGAATGCGGATGAACTCTGAAAACATTACGCTTCATGGCAGGAGTCAGCCACAAAAGACTACGTTTATACTTTATGAAGTATCCAAAGAAGGAAGAGCCATGGAGAGAGAAAGCAGACTCACAGCTGCCCAGGGCTGGGGGCTTGTAGGAGGAACGGGGACTGACTGCTACTGGGAGTGGGATTTCCTGGTGGGTGATGGCGCTGTCCTCAGATGGATTGGTGATGGCTGCACAGCTCTGTGACTGCACTAAAAATCGATGAATTGTAGACCTTAAAAGGGTAAATTGTGTGTTAAGTGAATTATAGCTGAATAAAGCTGCTCTAGAAAGCAAATGTTGAACATAATTAAAATTTTTAATGTGAATTAGATAAATTTCATTGAAATAGTATTTAATCTTTCTCAGAAAATGTGATCCCCTCCAAAAAATAATGTCCTTGTATTAATTATCCCAGTGGTTGCTTGACTAAACAACTGGGCACAGTTACCTGGCTGAGTTGACACATTAGCCTAAGTATCACAGTCCACCCCTTGTCAATTTGGCAACCATACACATTACTTGAAACCATACTTAGTCTCTAAGTAAAAATAACAGACATGCGCGTACACACACACACACACACATTTCTGCCTAACAATGTTCAACTCTCCTGTGTACAACTGTAAATGCATTAATTCCCTACAGAATAGGGTCCAAGTCCTTGGGTAATATTCACTCTTAAACTTGACATCCTTAAATATTATGACATGAAACTAATACAACTTGTCATATGATAAGGGAAAAGGCTGGGGAAGAAAACAAAGAAGTTCGTTTTGTGTACATATACAAATCATAGTCATAACGAAACAAGGAAGAAAGATTCATGACTATTACAGTCCTCGTTTCTGTAACTGGTCATATGGCCGAAGTTCATATTTATCACTACCTTCTTCCACTACCCATTCCGTGTTCCTGTTACCCTCAGCAAGCACTTCAGCTTGGTTGTGGTTCTTTGCCTGGTAGGGTGACCCAAACTTTCATTCCTGAAGATTCTGGGCCATTGCTAGTCCTGCTTGGATTGGGTTGTTGCAATTTTCCATTGACTTTAATCACAGGGCATGGCAGTACTAGGGAGATGCCCTAGAGGATCTCCTGTATTCCAGGCAAATTCTTCTTTACCCTCATTATATACATGCTGTCCTACTTCCCTTTGATAGTCAGGTTCAATCACCCCAGCCAGTACAGTAATTCCCTTGTTTGCCTGTTGATTCAGAGGCACGAGGAGCCCAAATTGGCCAGGTAGCAGTCAACCAGTTCAATGGAACTGGGCAGCACACCTCCTTTTGGAACTAAGACCTGTAGACCAGCAGAGCTTAAGGTTTCCTAGTTTTCCTAGTGGATCACTAGGGGTAATAGTGGAGCCACTCCATTTCTACCTCTTGATTCCTGGACCCATGAATCCAGGTTATGGGAGAAACAGCATCATACATAGAGTGGATGCTGATTTAGAGCATACAGAGCCTCCTGAAGAACACTGCCCCAGCCCTGCAAGGTATTGCCACCTGGCTGGCGCCATAATTGAGTCTTCAAAAGGCCAGTCCACTGTTCTATCTCTACAATAATAGTTGGAGACTTCAACACTCTGCTCTCAAGACTAGATAGAACATCTGGACAGAAGATAAATAAGGAAACTGAGAGCTTGGATAATATAAATGAACTATAGCTAATAGATATTTATAGAGCATTACACCCCAAAACAGGACGCTATACATTCTTAAGTGCTCAGATAGACCATATGTGGGGATGTAAGTCAGAGCTCCATAAATTTGAAGACAAATTATACAAAACCCTTTCTCTGATCATAATGGAATAAAGTTGGAAATTAATAACAGGTGGAAAAAGGGAAAATTTGCAAGTATATGGAGATTAAACAATACTCTTAAATATAAATCAGTGGGTCAATGAAGAAATTGCAAGAGAAATCAGTAAATACCTCAAGACAAATGAAAACAAGAACACAATGTATCAAAACTTATAGGATACAGCAAAGGCATTGTGTAGAGGGAAATTTACAGCCCTCACTCCTTAAATGAAAAAAGAAGAGCAAAATCAAACACCTAGCTACACAGCTGGAGGAACTAGAAAAAGAAGAGCAAACCAATCCCAAAGCAAGCAGAAAGAAAGAATGAAGATTAGAGCAGAAATAAACGGAGAAAAAAAAAGATGGAGGGAAAAAAGTTGGTTCTTTGAGAAGATCAACAAAATCATAAACTTTTAGCTAGATTAACAAAGGAAAAATCAGAAAAGATGCAAACAAAATCAGAAATGAGAAGGGTGATGTTATCACTGACAGAAATCAAAGATATCATAAGAGGATACTATGAACAACTGTATGCCAACAAACCAGACAAAAGTGATGAAATGGATAAATTTCTGGAAACTCATGAACAAACTACACTGACCCTAGAATAGGAAACCTCAACAAACCATTCAGAAGCAAAGAAATTGAAAGTCATCAAAAACCTCCCCAAAAATGAAAAGTCCAGGACCAGATAACTTCACAGGTGAAGTCTACCAATCATTTAAAGAAGATCTAATGCCAATATTGCTCAAACTCTTTAAAAAAATTGAACAGGAAGGTCTGCTAACATACTCATTCTATCAAGCCAATATCTCCCTAACCCCAAAGCCAGATAAAAGAGGGAAAAAAATAGACCAATTTCTTTAATTAAAACAGATGCAAAAATCCTCAACAAAATACTTGCTAACCGAGTCCAAAAAAGCACAATCAAGTGGGCTGTATACCAGGGATACAAGGGTGGCTCACCTAATAAAATCAATCAGGGTAATGTTCCACTTTAATAAACTGAAGAAGAAAACTCACATGATCATTTCAATAGATGCACAAAAGTTATCTGACAAAACACAACATCCTTTCTTAATAAAAGTGCTCCAAAAGATCAGAATAGAAGGAAGCTTTCTCAATATGATAAAGTGCATATATGAAAAACCCACAGCTAACATTGTACTCAATGGAGAAAGACTGAAAGCTTTCCCACTGAGATCGAGAACAAGACAAGGATGCCAACTCTCTCCACTGTTATTCAATATGGTGATATAAGTACTTAGGCAAGAAAAATAAATAAAAGGCACCCAAATAGGAAAGGAAGAAGTAAAACACTTGCCATTTGCTGCTGATACGATCCTATACTTAGTAAATCCCCCAAAACCTACAACAAAACTATTAGAACTTATAGATGATTTCAGCAAAGTGGTAGGATACAAGATTAATATGCAAAAATCAGTAGCATTTCTCTACACTACTAATGAGCAATCTGAGGGGGAAGTCAGAAAAAAATTCCATTTACAATAGTATCTAAAGGAATCAAATATTTAGGCATAAACTTAACCAAGAATGTAAAGCACTTGTATTCAGAACACTACAATGCATTGCTAAAAAAAAACCAAAGATGATCTAAATAAATGGAAGGATACTCCATGTTCACGGGTTGGAAGACCAAATATTTTTGTTGTTGTTGTTACATATCCCTCCCCTTTTCTGCTTGCTCTTGCTGTGTGTTCATTTTTGTGTGTGTGTGTGTGTGTGTTCTTCTAGTCTGCTTTGTCTCCCCCGCTGCAGCGACGCGCTGAGTCAGCTCACTGCGCAGGCGGCTTTCCCCACTGGTGGGCAGGTCTGCTGCTGTTCCCAGGCGGCTTTTTGCTCCATTTGCAGGCGGCTTTTGCTCCATTCGCAGGAGGCTTGCCCTGTCCATGGCGGCTTTTGCCCTGCCCGTAGCGGCTTTGCCCTGCCCGTGGCGGCTTTTTGCCCTGCCCACGGCGGCTCTGCCCCGCCCATGATGGCTTTGCCCTCTCAGGCGGTCTGCCCGCTCGGAGAGGTCCCTGGGAACGGGGCCTCCCATGTGGTGTACCGGTGCCCTATCCACTGGGCTATACAGCCGGCCCCAGGAAGACCAAATATTAAGATGTCAATTCTACCCACACTGATATACAGATTTAATGGAATCCCAACAAAAATTCCAATATCCTTCCTTGTAGAACTGGAAGTGCCAATTATCAAATTTATCTGGAAGGGTAAGGATCCCCAAGTAGCCAAAAATAGCTTAAAAAAAAAAAAGAACAAAGGTAGAGGACTCCCACTTCCAGACTTTAAAACATATTATCTAGCTACAGCTGTAAAAACAGCACAGTACTGGCATAAAGATAGACTGACCAATGGAAGTGAATCGAGAGTTTGGAAATAGACCCTCACATCTATGGTCAAGTGATTTCTGACAAGGCTGTCAAACCCACTTAGCTGGGTCAGAACAGTCTATTCAACCAATGATGCTTGGAAAACTGGATATCCATATCTAAAAGAAAAAAAGAGGATCCTTATCTCACACCTTATATACACCTTATAAAAAATTAATTCAAAATGGATCAAGGACCTAAATATAAAAACTAGACCCATAAAACTCTAAGATCTTGTGGTTGGTGGTAGTTTCTTGAACCTCACATCCAAAGCACAGACAACAAAAGAAAAAATAGATAAATAGGACTGCCTCAAAATTAAACACTTTTTAATGTCAAATGATTTTGTTAAGAAGATGAAAAGACAGCCAATCCAATGGGAAAAAAATCTTTGGAAACCATATATCTGATAAGGGATTGATCTCCATGTTATATAAATAGATCACACAATTTAACGACAGAACTGAATAGACATTCTTCCAAAGTGGAAATACAAATGGCCAAAAGATACAGGAAAAGATGTTCAACATCACTAGCTATAGGGAAATGCAAATCAAAACTACAAAGAGATATCATTTCACACCATACAGAATGGCCATTATTAAAAACAAAACAAAACAGAAAACAAGTGCTGGAGAGGATGTGGAGAAATAGGAAGACTCCTTCGCTGTTGGAAGGACTGTAAAATGGTCCAACTTCTGTGGAAGACAATTTGATGTTTCCTCAGGAAACTAAATATAGAACTGCCATATGATACATCAATCCCACTACTCATAATATATTCAGAAGAACTGAAAGCAAGGATGTGAATAGACATTTGCACACAAATGTTCATAGCAGTGTCATTCACAATTGCCAAAAGATGGAAACAACCTAAGTGTCTGTCAACCGATGAATGGATAAACAAGATGTGGTATATCATACGATGGAATATTATTCAGTTCTAAGAAGAAATCAATTGGGGAAGCACCATGACAGCATGAAGGAACCCTGAGGATATTATGTGGCGTGAAATAAATCAGACACAAAAGGATGAATATTGTATGGTCTCACTGATACGAACTAAATACAATGAGCAGGCTTATAGAGTTGGACTATGATGTGTAGGTTGGTGGGAGATGGAATTTGGGATGAGAAGGGGAGACAATGCTGTAGAATGCTTAAGGTAAAATATAAATATATGGTAATGGATGGACTTGGTGGTAACACATTTAATGAATGTAACAAACACTGTTGATTTATGGATGTGATTGTGGCTGATTAATGTTAATTGGAGGACAGCTGGGAATACAGAGAATGAATAACAATGATTTGGCAGTAGAGGAGGATTGTGGTTAATAATACATATGTAACAGAATGTTCTTCTGGTACAAGGTGTTAAGAATATGGTGATACATGTGGAAAATATAACTAATATAATTTATAGTTAACAACAACATTGTAATTTTTAAAAAGCAAAATCACAGTTGGTACTATATTAACTTTAAAGGTAAAAAAAGAATATGGGGTTTGGTTTTATGAGATATGAATATGATTAAGCATTTTTTTCTCTTCATTTTTTTTCCATTAATAAGGAGATCTTGACAATGTCGTTTAACTAATCTGTATCCATCGTTGTATCTTTCTGAACCCTGGAGGAACAACTGAGTTAGTAGTTTGAATTAGATGAGATAAAAGTGCCTGGAAAGAACTTTTTAAGAGTAATGCTTTCATAGCTTGTTGAGCTGCCTTTTTCTATTATTTTTTTATATTTGAAATAACGTTATTTCAAAAAAAGAATGCAATATCACATTCTAAAGCATCAAGGCTTCAGGACTGAGACCCCAAGCTTGCAGGGAACCCTTTAATAGTAATCTGTCAGGAGCCAAAGTGAAAGAAGGCATGACTCTTGGGGGTCTCTACTGAAGGTCCCGAGTGATCAACCAGGACACTCAGCTGTGCCTGGCTGGATCTCACATGCCATCCAGCCACGT
>PVKH010047126.1:0-10328 GCA_004027955.1 Chaetophractus vellerosus | reverse complement strand
ATCCACTTCCCTCTAATGCTTTTTAAATTTTATCCATCGTGTCTTTCATTCCCATAAGGTCAGTTACTTTTCTTTGCAGATTTTCAAATTGTTATTTATGCTCACACAGTGTCTTCTTAATATCCTTTATCTCTTTAGTCATATTTTCTTTCCATTCTTTAAAATGATTTAGGAGAGTTGTGTGATTATCATTGATTACTTGTCTTAAATCCTGAATCTCTTCAGGGTATTTGATTTGTTCCTTTAGCTGGGCCATCTCTTCCTGTTTCCTATCATGGCTTGAATTTTTTTGCTGATGTCTAGGCATCTGATATGTTGGTGAATTTACTCTGATGGCCAATTTCTCTCTCTTGCCTATTGCTATTATTTTTTCACAGCTCTTTGATATTTGGTTCAACTTATCCTAAGTCTTTAAAATTTCCCAGCTTAAGTTACCAAAGTTGTGCCAGGAACTCACCAATGGAGCGCAGATTTTCTTCCAGGGGTGGGGTAAAGACAGCTTTAAAAGCAGTTTCTGCCCACGTAATTTCCAAGACTGGCCAGCAGATGGCACTTGGCGCACTTTTCAGCAGAGGTGTCTCTCTCTCCATTTTCCTTTGTTTTCATCTGGCCAGAACGGGGACACAAAGCAGGCTCCACTGGCCAAATTCACCGAAGAAAAGCCCCCTGACGCTGCCTCCCTTTTCCTCTGTTAACAGCTAGCAGGGAGGAAGACATCTGCTCCCCTTTCAGTCAGCTGCAATGAGCCAGGGGTTTTACCCCCACTGAATATCTCAAGGGGTGGGGGAGGGGAGCCCTTCCCAGCAGCCAGGAGGTTTAGTAACACAGTTTCTTGTTTCGGCTTCTTCATCTCTCTGTTCCTCACCCTCCTGGGAGTTGTGAAGAACTGTCCTGGTCTGCTGAACTCCAAAGCAGGTCCCTTGGGCAGCCTTTGGCTCCTTCTCTGTTGTTTTTGTAAGAGCTAAGAGCTGAGCCTTATCTGCCTAATCCAACCTCTATAGTTTCTAGACTATGGATGTAAAATGATATAGAGAACTGAAAATTAGTTAGTAAAAGGAAAATGGAAATTTTTCTGCATAAGAAAAATGAACCTTACCAATCTTAACTTTGACAAAAACCATGGCTTCAAAATAATAAATACATATAATATTTATAAAAAGGAGAAACAAAAAGAAGCTGCTATAGCAAATTTGGGCATCATAAATATTAAAACTATGATTTGCAACAAGAAATATTAGAGTAAGTAAATAAATTATAATCTAGTAGTGATTCTGAAGAGACTTAGATAGGTACAGATATACACTGTGCTAGAGATTTACATGCTATACTGCCATCTAACAGCTATCATCATTCCTATTTGAGACATCCTCAATTTTGCTACTGTGTGTTGTGGTACAGACATAACATTGCTAGAAGGAAGAAAAAGAGGCAGGAGTTCCTGAAGAGGATCAGGTTTCTATGTCATAAAAACTACTGAGAAACTAGACATGAAAAGGATGGTAGAATGAAAAGATTTTATACTGGAAATCTGCTTCCCTTCTCTGGAATATGCACATCTGGACACATCGATAGCCTGAAAAAACTTTATCTTTGTATCCATTCATTATTCTCCTCCTCAAAGCATTTTACAATTGTAAAGGATCTATAAAGGGTGGATTATCAAATTCCTGAGCCTTTTATCAACAAAGGCTGGAATGGCTCAACTCTCTGAGGGAACGGAAGGAGCTTTGTCAAGGGAAAGCAATAAAGATTCTTTGGCAACCCAAAGAAGCTCGCTCTGTATACATGGGTGTAGCAAGAAAGAGTTAACTCTCCGGCATTTTATCACTATCATTGGTTTAAAGATACATTTACACGATTTAGAAGAGAACTAAACCTTGAGCAATTCCACCTAATTATGTGTAAAGCAAATAACCATCCTGAACCTTTCTAGGACTGTGGCTGACATCAAACCTAATCAGGTGATTGTGAATTTCTTAAAGTTTTTAATATCTTAAAAATTATTTTAATATTAAAAAGCAAATGGAAAATGTAGGTGAAGGAAGTGAGTCTAAGGATGCTTAGGCAGCACAGCTAAAGCTGCTGAATGCCTGAACCTCTAGAATGTGATTTTTTTGCCTTTATTTTTAAAAAAGATTTAGATTACATGAAAGTTACATCAAAAGTATAGGGCATTCCAATATCCCCCTACCTTCTCCCCCTCTCACACTTTCCCCCACTACCAACATCTTTCATTAGTGTGGTACATTTGTTACAACTGATGAACACATATTGAAGCATTGCTACTAAGCATGCTCTATAGTTTACATTATTATTTACACTTTCTACCACACAATTTTATAGGTTTTGACAAAATGTATAATGGCTCGTTTTTGTCTTTGCAATATCATGCACAACAATGTCAATGTCCCTAAAGTGTCCCATGTTACACCTATTCTTCCCTTTCCCTCCACTCAGACCCTCTGGTGACCACTGTCTTTATATCAATGTTATAAGTTCTTCCTTTACTAGAATAAGAAGAAGTCACCTTTAGTCCATAGTTGCATCCTCCCCTTACGTTTGTTCATTCCTCAGTCTTGAGGATTTTAGGATGGTTATGCCCATTCTGCTTCCGAATGAGAAGGGGGCTTAAATCCCATGGGACAGATGGATGGAACTATTTTGGTAGCTGTTGGAGATACTCTCTGTGTTTGGGGATGTGCTTTTGTTAGTCCTAGGTGAGTTCGATGAACTGGAACAGGTGTTGGCTACAACTCTGCTGAGATTCAGGGCTCAACCAGCACATGAACAGCCAGGAGATTTATGCCTCTGGGACATATATTTAACGGGTATAGTACTAATTATAGGTTCAAATAAAAGGGGCAGAAGAACCACGTGTAGGAAAATTATAAGTGAGTCTAAATCTGATACACTGGGGAGATAGGTTATCTTATATTGCAAGGTAAGGCCCACCAGCGGGCTGCCAATTTCCTGGGGCTGTCTGCCCTGCCTATAGTGTCTAGGTGTCTCTAGAGCCCTTAGGAGCATCCCTTCTTGAGGCACTGTTTACTGTGGGAGTTAGTGAGATTCTCCTGAGAGGTACATAAGTGTAACCTCTGGAATGACCTCCCAACTCACTTTGGAGTCTCTTAGCAATAAAAAATCATTTGTTTAATATTTCCCTCTTTTGGTCTAGGTCTTTTTCCAAATACATAGCTAGTTGACACTGAGTAATAATTCCTCAGTGCCAGGGAGGCTCATCCCCAAGAATCATGTCCCACGCCAGGGGGAAGGTAGTAAGTTTATATGCTGAGGTTGGCTTAGAGAGAGGCCACATATGAACAACTAGGAGGTTTCCAGGAAGTAATTCTTAGGCAATATTATTACTAGGTTAATTTCAATTTCCCAAGAACAAGGTTCATAAGAACAAGCATCAATATCAAAGGCCTGGTGTACTAGTCTGTTCTCCTTTGCTGGGAACTTTTGCCCATGAACTCTAGAGATTCTTGCCACCCTATCAGAGAATGTAGCAGGACTCCCCAGGATGGGAATTCAATATTCTGTTTGTTATTCTGTAGGTCTCCACCCACCGAGACAACACCCCACGACCACATAAACATATTTATATTCCATAGAGGCATGCTCCAAGTGCACCCCTCACCACACATTCCCCCCACCACTGACATCCTCACAAGTAATCCTCCCCTGCCACAGCTGCAACCCTTCTGTAATCCAAAACCTCCCCCAAAGCAAAGCCAAAAATAATAAAACAAAATAAAATGAAAAAGGAAAAAAATTTTTTGCACTGTGCCTTTTATCACCGTAAGATCTGTTATCTTTTATGTATACTGACAATTTCTTCTGTATGTTTCCCCAGTGTCTTTTTTTTTCCACTTTATTTTCCAATAAGCTTTAGGTTACAGTCACATAGAAAATATAGAGGATTCCCATATAACCCCTCCCCACCCCCACACCCTCCCTTACCAATAACCTCCTACGTGAGTATGGTACATTTATTACAACTGATGGAAAAATATCGAAGAATTGCTACTAACTATGGCCAATAGTTTACATTTTGCACCACACACTTTTATAGATTCTGACAAAATGTATACTGGCCTGTATCCATCAATCCAAGATAATGCAGAACAATTCCAAGGTCCCAAAAATGTCCTATGTTCCACCCATTCTTCTCTCCCACTCCCCTCGGAACCTATGATGACCATTAAGTTTCAATTTTTGAAGAATAAGGTTCACAGTTACATGCACTAATATTGAGGGCTTGAAGTATTGGTCTGTTCTCTTTTATTAGGCACTGTCTATATACTCAAGAGATTCTTGACCCTTTGAGAATGTAGCAGGACTCCCCAGGATGGAAGTTTAATATTTTCTTGTTTATTGTGTGGGTCTCCACCCACTGAGAGGACACCCCATCAGAAGATAAGCACTTTCATATTCCATAGAAGCATGCTCCAGGTGCACCCTTTCCCACATATCCCCCTACCACTGACACCCTGTATCAGTAACCCCCTTCCATATTTGCCAAAAAAAAATATCCCCACCTTTGTAGTTTCAACCACAGACCTATAAATTCCCAGAGTTCACCTGTTCCTTCTTCCAGTCCTTCCCCCAGTTCCAAGGATAGTCCAACCCACCCCCACACACACACCTGCTCACCCTCAAATTCCAGCACCATTGACCTCACTCACATCCATGTCCCACCATCACCTCCATCCACTGCCAAACCAGCAACTTCCACCTTATCATGGGTTTTGCCCATACTGAGCATCAGCTCACCATATTCTGCTCCCTTTCTGTCTGATAACCTATTTTCTAGACTCTAGCTCTGTGAGTCTGCTCAATATGCTTAGGTCACTATCAGTGAGGTCAAGCAGTATTTGTCCTTTAGTGACTGGCTTACTTCATTCAACATAAACTCTTCAAGATTCATCCATGTTGTTGCGTGCGTCAATTCTTCATTCCTTTTTACAGAAATAATATTCCAATGTATGTATATACCACATTTTACATATCCATTTATCTGTTGATGGGCACTTGGGATGCTTCCAACTTTTGGTAATAGTGAATAATGCCGCTATGAACATTGGTGTGCATATATCTGTTTGTGTCCCCTACTTTCAATCCTTAGGGGTATATGCCCAGTAGTGGGATTGCTGGATCATATGGCAATTCTATAGTTAGCTTCCTGAAGAAGTACAAGAGCATCCTCCACAATAGCTACATTCCCACCACCAGTGGATGAGAGTTCCCTTTCCTCCACATCCTCTCCCAAAACTTGGAGATCTCTGTTTTTTTACTAGCCACCAGTCTAATAGGTATGAGACGTGTTTTGGTCAGCCACAGGTGTGCCTTTTGAAATACACCAAAAATGGGTCAGTCTTTATAAAGGGTATTTATTTGGGGTAGAAGCTTACAGTTACCAGGCCACAAAGCATAAAGTTCTTCCCTCACCAAAGTCCACGTGTTGGAACAAGACAGCTGCCGACGTCTCCAGTGTTCAGGCTTCCAGGTTCCTCTGTTCCCGGGGCTGCATCTCTCTCCGGGCTTAGCTTCTGTTTCCTCCACAAGCTCAGCTGTAGACCATGAGGCTCTCTACGCGTTGCGTCTCTCCACAAGGCCAGCTGTAGACTATCCGGTGATCGGCTCACTCCAACATCAGAATTGCTTCTCAAATCTCTTCTCTAACTCTCTGCAACTCAAATCTGCTGCCTGGCCTTTATACTTGAGACCGCACCCACTGAGGGGCGGGGTCCAACGCCCTCCTGACGTGGCCCAGTTAATGCCCTTATCATAAACCAATCATGCCCAGATGAACAGATGAGTTTACAAGCATAATCCAATTTATATTTTTGGAATTCATAATTACATAAAACTCAAACCGTTACAAGATATCTCACTGTAGTTTTGATTTGCATTTCCCTAATAGCTAATGATGTTAAACATCTTTCCATGTGCTTTTTAGCCATGTGTATTTCCTCTTTGGAAAAGTATCTATTCAAATCTCTTGCCCATTTTTTAAATGGGTTGTTCATCTTTTTATTTTCAAGATGTAAGATTTCTTTATATATGGTGGATATCAGGCCTTTATCAGATAAGTGGTTCCCAAATATTATCTCCCGTTGACTAGGCTACCTTTTCACTTTCTTGACAAAACACCTTGAAGCACAAAAGTTTTTAGTTTTGAGGAGGTCCCATTTATCTATTTTTTTCTTTCTATGCCTGCACTTTGAATGTAAAGTTTATGAAACCATTTCCTACTACAAGATCTTGTAGATGCTTCCCTACATTATCTTCTAGTTTTGTGATCTTGGCTTTTATACTTAGGTCTTTGATCCATCTTAATTTTTGTATAATTTTTGTGTAAGAATGAGATGGTGAGTCTCTCTCATTCTTTTGTATATGGATGGATATCCAGTTCTCCCAGCACCATTTGCTGAAAAGGCCATTCTGTTCCAGTTGAGTAGGTTTGGTGACCTTGTCCATTATAAGTTGACCATATATGCAAGGATCTATATCAGAACTCTCAATTTGGTTCCTTTGGTTAGTATGTCTATCCTTGTGCCAATACCATGCAGTTTTTTTTTTAATTAATTTTTAAATTTTTTCTAAAGGATACTTAGAATACATAAAATGTTATGTAAAAAAATATAAGGGATTCCCATACGCCCCACTCCCCACACCTTCCACTTTTCCCCACATTAACAACTTCTTCCATTAGTGTGGTACATTCATTGCAACTGATGAACACATTTTGGAGCACTGCCACTAAGCATGGATTATAGTTTACATTGTAGTTTACAGTCTCTCCCACTCAATTCTGTAGGTTATGGCAGGATATATAATGGCCTGAATCTGTTGTTGCAATGTCATTCAGGACAATTCCAAGTTCCAAAAGGACCCCCATATTACACCTCTTTTTCCCTCTCCCTGCCTTCAGCACCTCGAGTGGCTCCACATCAATGATATAATTTCTTCTATTGCTAGAATTACAATAAGTCTATAGTAGAATACCAGAAAGTCCATTCCAGTCCATATTTTATTCTCCAATCCTGAGGATTCTGGGATGGTGATGGCCAGTCCACCTCTAATTGAGAGGGGGCTTCGATCTCATATGGCTGATGGTTGGGAATTTTGTGCTTGCAGTTGTAGACTCTCGGTTCCTTGGTATGGTGGTTATCCATCCTCACCTCCTTGTTAGTTGTCCTGGGTGAGTCCACTGAACTGGAGAGGTGTTACAACTCTGCTGAGGCTCAGGGCTCAGCTGGCACATGGACAGCCCAAAGATTCAAGTCTCTTGAGTGTACACCTACCAACTCCAGCACCAACTATAGGTTCAAAAAGAAGGGACAGAAGAGGCATGTGTAAAGAAGTCACAACTGAGTCCAACTCTGTCACATGTGGGAGCACAAACTCCAAAGTAGGGCCCACGGTGGCTTTGCCCTGCCCGCGGCGGCTTGCCTTCTCAAGGCAGTCTGCCCGCTTGAGGAGGCCCCGGGAACCGAACCTGGGCCTCCTATGTGGTAAACCAGCGCCCTACCAACTGGGCTACAGCCAGTCCCAACACCATGCAGTTTTGACCACTGTAGTTTTGTAGTATGCTTTAAAGTCAGGTGGCATGATTTCTCCACTTTTGTTTTTCTTTTTCAATATGTTTTTGGCTACGGGACCCCTTGCCCATCCAAATAATTTCAGAGTTTTTCCAGTTCAGTAAAAAATGCTGTAATTTTTATTGGGTTTGCATTAAATCTATCAACCAATTTGGGTAGGACATTTAGTCTTCTAACACATAAACATGGAATACTCTTCCATTTATTTAGGTCTTCTTTGATTTCCTTTAATAAGTTTTATAGTTTTCTGTGTACAAATCCTTTACATCTTTAGTTAAGTTTATTCCTAGATATTTGATTCCTTTAGTTGCTATTGTAAAGGATTTTTTCTTGATTTCCTCCTCACATTGCTCATTAGTGTACAAAAATGCTCCTGATTTTTGCATGTTGATCTTATATCTTGCCACTTTACTGAACTCATTTATCAGATCGAGAAGCTTTATTGTAGATTTTTTGGGGCTTTCCACATATAGGATTATGTCATCTGTAATTCAGTGAAATTTTTACTTCTTCCTTTCCAATTTGTGTGCTGTTTATTTCTTTTTCTTGCCTAAGTGCTTGAGCCAGTAATTCTAACACAATGTTAAGTAAGAGCGGTGACAGTGGGCATCCTTGTTTTGTTCCAGATCTTCAGGGGAAAGCCTTTAGTATTTCACTATTAAGTATGATGTTAGCTGTCAGTTTTTCATATATACCCTTTATCATGTTGAGGAAGTTTCCTTCTAGTCCTACCTTTCAAAGTGCTTTTTTAATCAAGAAAGGATGCGATATCTTGCCAAGAATGTGATTTTTTGTTACTTTTTATTTTTGTACAGGCTTTCTTATTTTGGTTTTGGTAGACTTTCAATATGGATGTTTAAAGGAATTAACATCATTGTTTTGTTCTTCAGAATGGCTCATCATCATTAACTTAGATATTAAAATTTGGTGCTTTTTAAAAATGTTATGGAATAAGATCTTAAGATGGTTGTCACATTATTATTATGGAATTAAGTTGAGAGGCATAGTAGGAAATGACACTGAACTGGGACTACATTGCATATTCTCCTTCTGCTTAATTACCAGTTAGTTCTGTGACTTCAGGCAATAATGACAATAACTTAGGCAATAACTTAGAAGATCTTTTAAGATCCCCTCAAGTCTAAAATATTATTATTCCAATCAATTGATTCCATTAGAGAAAGGCTCTCACTAATAGCATATGGAAGACCCCTCTTTAATTTTCCAGATGTTCTTCCCCACCCCCATATAGGTCACATATATGAAAAAGTGACAGTCTATTTTCTCCTTCCAGGTGAAATGCTGTTCATCCTGTTCTCATTAGCGATTACACTTTGGGACCAAACTTGCTTACCTGAATCAGAAGGCCAACAATCAAAAAGTAGTAAACCCAGTCATTTTTCTAATCAAATCAGAAGAATCATCTTAGGACAAACCAAGAAGTAGCAAATCGGATCCCACAAAAAGATTATCTTTTCATTTTCTGAAGTAACTGCTATAAAGCACAGAACTTTGAAACCTTCTTATTTTAGTAACAAAATTGTTTGTTTTCTTATTCTGAAATCTGGCAAATCTTAACAAACTGATACTGTCCCTCATTCTTGAATATAGCTGTAAACTTCCAAACACTAAAAATAATAATGTCAATAAACAGCTTTCAATGTTCTGAAAATTACATAAATGTTTTTATGTAATTCTTACAGTAATGTGAAGACATAATTAAAAAGCAGCTTGGGAGTAATTGCTAAAATTTCTTTAGTAATGAAAAACAATCAATGATCTCATTTCCTCAATGAAGGTATATATTTCAGAAACAGAAAAACACTATTAACCAAGCAAGACCAGAGAAAGCACTTATCTTAAAATGAAATGTGAAGCACCAACAGAAAATTCTCCAATTCTGAGAGTTTTTAAAAATGTATTTTAAAATTATTGTCACATTGATCTATAATCAGGTACCTTTAATAGCTTTAAGTAAAATTGCTTATGTTCTGAATTTTGAAACATTTTTCTTTGGGGAAGGAAAATCATTTATTTCATTGTGTGAAAAACAGCTATCAAATACAACTACTAGAAGGCAGCTAAATCTTACCTGCAACTGTTCCTCATTGACCATAGGATAAAACACAAACTCCTGAGGTTAGTCACTTTTGGATCCTAACCTATCTTACCAGACAACACTCATTATTTTTCAAACACCCTAGCAGAACTTGAGGCTTTTACAGATAATTCACCTATCTAAACTGTCTGCTGATAAACTCCTTTCCATTCTAAAGACCTAGCTCAAATGACCTGTCCATGAAAATACCAGCATTCCAGGCAGGGTCTGTGGCCCCTTTCTTTGGGTTCCTGAGTACTTTGTTTTTCTCCTTAACTACCACTTTGTAGTATAATTTATCTGTTCCTATGTCTCTCTCCCCACTATATTAGCTTAAAACTAAAGGCATCTTTGTGCACAAAACAGCATAGTGGCAAAGAGAAGGTGCTCAATAAATATGTGGTGAAGAAATTAATGCTTGGGGCCGGCTCGATAGCCCAGTCAGTGGATAGGGCGCCGGCATACCACATGGGAGGCCCCGGGTTCGATTCCCGGGGACCTCTCCTAGCGTGCAGACCGCCTTGAGAATGGCAAGCTGCCATGGGCGGGCCAGAGCCGCCGTGGGCAGGGCAAGAAGCTGCCACGGACAGGGCAAGAGCCGCCACGGGCAGGGTAGGTCGCCC
>PVKH010047125.1:0-10325 GCA_004027955.1 Chaetophractus vellerosus | reverse complement strand
TGAAGTCTCCAACGATTATTGTAGAGATGTCTATTTCTCCCCTCAGTTTTGCCAGAGTTTGTCTCATGTATTTTGGGGCCCCTTGGTTAGATGCATAGATATTTATGACTGTTACATGTTCCTGGTGGGTTGTCCCTTTTATTAATATATAATGACCTTCTGTATCTCATCATTTTTTTGCATTTAAAGTCTGTTTTTTTCCGACATTAGTATAGCTACCCTTGCTCTTTTTTATTTACTATTTGTGTGGAGTATCTTTTTCCAACCTTTTACTTTCAGCTGGTTTGTATCTCTGGGTCTAAGGTGGGTTTCTTGTAAGCAGCATATGGATGGCTCATATTTTTTAATCCATTCTGCCAGCCTATATCTTTTGCTTGGTGAGTTTAATCCATTCACATTCAATGATATTATTGTAAATGCATTATTTACTTCTACCATTTTAGTCTTTGGTTTTCATATGTCATATATTTTCATCTGTCTTTTTACTCTTTTGATTATCCTTTCTGCTATTCTTTCTTCTATACTCTCCTCCAGGCTTCTCTCTCCTATCTTTTCCTTTCAGTCTCTAAGGCTTCCTTTAATATTTCCTGCAAAGGTGGGTTCTTATTTACGAACTCTCTTAATTTCTGTTTGTTTGTGAGTATTTTATACTCACCTTCATATTTGAAGGGCAGTTTTGCTAGATACAGAATTCCTGGCTGGCAGTTTTTCTCTTTCAGTCTCCTAATTGTATCATACCGCTGTCTTCTTGCCTCCATGGTTTCTGATGAGAAATTTGCAATAAGTCTTACTGGATGTCCCTTGTACATGATGGTTTGCCTTTCTCTTGCTGCTCTCAGAATTTTCTCTTTATCTTTGACATTTGACATTCTGAGTAGTATGTGTCTTGGTGTAGGTCTATTTGGATTTATTCTAATTGGGGTACAGTGGGCTTCTTGGACATGTAGGTTCATTTCTTTCATGAGAGTTGGGAAATTTTCAGCTATTATTTCCTCAAATACTCTTTCTTCCCCTTTCCCCTTCTCTTCTCCTTCTGGAACTCCCATGACATGTATGTTTTGTATTTTGTGTTATCATTCAACTCCCTGAGCCCCTGCTCAATTTTTCCCATTCTTTTCTTTCTTTTTTTTTTAAGTTTTCATTTGCTGGAGCTTTTATTATTATTATTATTTTATTTTTACTGAGAGGTCCTGGGGATCGAACCTAGGTCCCTCCATATGGGAGAGGGACACCCAAACATTTGAGCCACATCTGAACCCCCTCCCATTCTTTTCTTCCTCTGTTCTTTTCTCTCTTCAATTTCAGCTGTTCTGTCTTCGGTATCACTTATTCTTTCTTCTATCATTTTGAGTGTGCTGTTGTATGCCTCTAATGTGTTTTTTAATCTCACCTGTTGTGTCTTTCATTCCCATGAGCTCTGCTACTTTTCTATTCAGGATTTAAAATTCTTCTTTGTGCTCACTCAATGTCTTCTTAATGTTGTTTATCTCTTTAGCCATATTGTCATTCAACTAATTGATTTGATTTTGGAAATTTGTGCACATCTTGTTAATTAGTTCTCTCAAATCCTGCATTTCTTCTGGGGCTTTGACATATATTCCTTTTCCTGGGCCATGCCTTCCATTTTCTTAGGATGGCTCAGAATTTTTTTCTGATGTTTAGGTGTCTGATTAGGATGTACTTTACTCAGATGCTCAATTTCTTTCTCTTTCATAGGGATTTAATGGCAGGAGCCTGTGTGTTACTGCTGCTCTTTGATTCTTGGTTCGACAGTTTTGCTGTCGTGATTCCCCTCCTTTACCCCTCTCTGATCTGGGCAGTGTCCAGTCTTTGTCTGGCATCCAAAACCCTAGAAGATCTTTTTCTAGGCCATTTCAGGCTGTCCTCTAGCTATTTTTCTGGAGGAGAAGAGAGTCCATGTCTTTCTAGTCTGCCATCTTCCCAGAAGTCCTAAAACAATACATTCTTAAACAACCAATAGGTTGACAAAGAAATCACAAGAGAAATCAGGAAATGTCTTGAGATGAATGAAAATGAAAATAGAATATACAAAAACTTATGGGATGCAGCAAAGACAGTGCTCGGAGAGAAATTTATAGCTGTAAATGTTTATGTTAAAAAAGAAGAAAGATATCAAATCAGAACCTAAACTCACACCTGGAAGAACTAGAAAAAGAAGAGCAAACTAAATATAAAGTGAGCAGAAAGAAAGAAAGAAAGAGTAGAGCAGAGGTAAATGAAATGGGATAGAAAAACATCAGAGAGAGTCAATGAAATCAAGAGTTGGTTCTTTGAAATGATCAATAAGATTGACAAATTCTTTGCTAGACTGACAAAGGAAAAAAGAGAGACAGCTTAAAAAATGAAAACCAGAAATGAAAGGGAAAATATTACTACTGACCTTAGAGAAATAAAAATGATCATAAGAGGATATTGTGAACAATAGTATGCCAACAAATTAGGAAACTTAGATGAAATGGACAAATTCTTAGAAACACACAAACTGCCTACATTGACTCAAGAGGAAAGAGAAGATCTCAACAGACCAATTACAAGTAAAGAGATTGAATCAAAACCTCCCAACAAAGAAAAGCCCAGGACCAGATAGCCTTACTGGTAAATTTTACCAAGCGTTCAAGGAAGAATTAACACCAATACTGCTATAACTCTTCCAAAAAAAAATTGAAGAGGAGGGAAGCCTTCTTAACTAATCCTGTGAGACCAGCATCACTCTAACACTAAAGACAGAAGAAGATATCAAAAGAAAAGAAAATTATAGGCCAATATCCCTTATATATAGATGCAAAAATCCTCAACAAAATACTGGGAAACTGAATCCAATAGCACATTAAAAGGATCATACACCATGACCAAGTTGAATTTATCCCAGGAATCCAAGGGTATTTCAACGTAAGAAAATCAATCAATATAAAAACCACATAAATAGAATGAAAGGAAAAAAAACATATGGTCATCTCAATTGATGCAGAAAAGGAATTTGACAAAATTCAGCACCTTTTATTGCTAGAAACTATTCAGAAAACTAGAAATAGAAGGGAAGTTCCTCAGCATGATAAAGAGCCTATGTGAAAAACCCACACCTAACACCATACCTGACAGTGAAAGACATAAAGCTTTCCCTCTAAGATCAGGAAAAGAACAAGGATACCTGCTTTCACTGCTGTGTTCACCATTGTACTGGAAGTTCTAGCCAGAGAAACTAGGCAAGAATGATAAATTGCATCCAACTTGCAGTTGACATGATCCTACATATAGAAATTCCCATAGAATCCATGAGAAAGTTATTAGAGCTAATAAATGAATTCAGCAATGTGACAGGGTACAAGATGAACACACAAAATTCAGTGGTGTTTCTATACATGAGCAATGAATAATCCAAAAAAGAAATCAAGAAAACAATTCCATTTACAATAACAACTTAAAGAATAAAATATTTAGGAATAAATTTAACCAAGGAGGTAAAGAACTTGTGCATGGAAAACTACAAATCATTGTTGCAAGAAATTAAAGAAGATCTAAAGAAATGGAAAGTCATCTGGTACTATTGGATTAGAAGACTTAGTATCATTAAGATGCCAATACTAGCCAAAATAATTTACAGACTCAGGGCAATCCCGGTCAAAATTCTGACAGCATTTATTGCAGAAACAGAAAAGTTAATCATCAAATTATAAAGAAGTTCAAGGGGCCCTGAATAGCCAAAACTGTCTTGAAAAGAAGAACAAAGTTGGAGAACTCACACTTCCCAATTTCAAAACTTATTACAAAGCTATAATAATCAAAATAGTGTGATAATGGCAAAAAGGACAGACATATAGACCAATGGTATAGAATTGAGACTTGATAAATAAAACCACACACCTATGGCCAATTGCTTTTCAACAATGGTGCCAAGTCCACTCAATGGGGAAAGATGGTCTCTTCAACAAATGGTGCTGGGAAAAATGGATATCCATGTGCCAAAGAAGAAAGTGGACTTCTATTTCACACCATATAAAAAATTAACTCAAAATGGGTCAACAACCTAAATATAAGAGCTGAAGCTATAAAACTCTTAGAAGAAACATAGGCAAATATCAGGACCTTGTATTAAGCAATGGATTCTTTACACCAAAACCATAAGTGGAAAAAGAAAAAAAATGGATAATTTGGACTTCATCAAAGTTAAAAATGTTTGTGCATCAAAGGACAATTATCAAGAAAGTGAAAAGACAACCTGCAGAATGGGAGCAAATATTTGGAAGCCAAATATCAGATAAGGGTATAATATCCTGTATTTACAAAAACCCCAACTTAAAAAAACAAACAACCTAATTAAAAAATGGGCAAAGAACTTAAATAGACATTTTTTCAAAGATATACAAATGACCAATGAGCATATGAAAAAATGCTCAACATCATTAGCCATTAGGGAAATATGAATGAAAGCCACGATGAGATACCATTTTACAACTACTAGAATGGCTATTATTTTTTAAAAAGTGCTGGAAAGAATGAGAAAAATAGGAACCCTTGTGTATTGTTGATGGGAAGGTAAAATGGTGCAGCTGCTGTGGAAAACAATTTGGCAGTTCTCAGAATGTTACATATAGATTTACCAAATGACCTGGCAATCCCACTTCTAGGTATATTCCCCAAAGAATTGAAAGCAAGGACTTGAGCAGATATTTGTAGACCACTGTTCATAGCAGCATCATTATTCACAATAGCCAAAGGTGGAAGGAATTCAAGTGTCCATCAATAGAAGAGTGGATAAACAAAATGTGGTACATACATACAATGTACAATGGAGTATTACTCAACTGTAAAAAGGAGTGAAGTTCTGATACATGTTACAGCATGGATGAACCCTGAAGACATCATATTGCATAAAATAAACCAGACACAGGGAAGCGGACATGGCTCAAGTGATTGGGCTCCCATCTACCATATGGGAGGTCCAGGGTTTGATTCCTGGGGCCTCCTGGTGAAAGACAAGCTGGCCCGTGCAGCAAGCTGGCTCACATGCAGTCCTGGCCCGCGTGGACAGCTGGTGCAGCAAGAAGATGCAACCAAAAGAGACACAGAAGAGAGAAGAGACACAGCAGACCAAGGAGCTGAGGTGGCTCAAGAGATTGAGCAGCCTCTCTCCAGTCTGGAAGGTGCTGGGATCAGTTCCCAGTGCTGCCTAAAGAGAAGACAAGCAGAGACAGAAGAATACACAGAGAGCAGACAGTGAGCCCAAAAATAGCAGGCAGTGGGGAGGGGGAGAGAAATACATAAATATATAAATCTTAAAAAAAAAAGGCAGACACAAAAGAACAGATATCGTATGATTCCACTTACACAAAATAACTAGAATATACAAATTCATAGAGACAGAGCAGAGTACATGTTACTGGGGGTGGGGTAAGGGTAATGAGGGAGTTAATGCATAATGTTTACAGGGTCTCTGGTGTGATGGGAAAGTTTTGGCAATGGATGATGGTGATGGTAGAATGACATTATGAGTGTGATGAATCCCTCTGAATTGTATGCTTGGGAGTGGTTGAGATAGGAAATTTTACGTTGTTACATACGTTACCACAAGTTTTAAAAAAGAGAGATAAAGAAAGAGAGAGACTAAAGAGACAATAAAAATTAAATGCAATACATGATCCTGGACTGGATCTAAGAATGGAGGAGAAAATGCCCAAAAGGACATTATTGAGACAATTGAAAAAATTGGAATATAGACTATATGCTTTATATCAATGTTAAATTTCTTGAACTTGATAATGTGGTTACATAAGCAAATGCTCTGGTTTTTAGGAAATATATATGTAAGTATTAAGTATTCAAGGAGCATTATTATGCAATCTACTCTCAAAGATTTAGCAAATGGATAGATAGATAGATAAATGGGATGATATAACAAATGTGGCAAAATGTTTACATTATTAGCCATTAGGGAAATTAAAGTTGAGAAATCTTGGTATATGGGTAGGAAGTATATTGGAGTTCTCTGCATTTCTTTTAAAGGAGCTAACGAGAATGAACCTGGGACCTCATACATGGGAAGAAGGCACTCAACTACTGAGCTACATCTGCTCCCCTCTGCATAGTTTTTGTATTATGTTTGCAACTTCCCTGTAAGTTCGAAAATTTTCAGAATAAAAATTTAGAAAAGTATGTTGACTGAAAGGAGCCAGACAAAGAAGGAAAAAAAAGCATACATAGTATATGATTCAATTTATGTAAGACTCTAAAATACAAACTCATCTATAGCGACAGAAAGCAGATCGGTAGGCCTGGGAACTGGAGGGTGTGTGAGGAAAGGCAGGAGACAGGAATCACAAAGAGACATGAGAAACTTTTGGAGCTAATGGACACGTTCACTGTATTGATTGTGGTAAAGGTTTCACAGATATATGCATACATCAAAACAGATTCAATTGTACACTTTAAATATTGTATGCCAAATATACCTCAATAAAGCTATTTAAAAAACAATCTTTAACTTATATCAAACAAATTTAGCACGTAATTTTTAATCCATTAAGCCAATATTTCTCTTTAAAGTCATATTCCTCCCCTGGCCCTCCTTCTGTAATGCCAGTATAATTAAATTCACTTTTGATTAGATCAGCACTCAGGGTTTATATTATTATGACTATAAATATTTTATACAGTTGAGCCACAGAGTGAATTATGGTTACTTTTCCTTTCCTACGCAAGTTTTTCCCTGAAATTAATAATTGTCTGGCTTTTCCATTTTCTTAGGTTTCTATGTATCAATAATGCCATAGCTAACTATTTGCCAGTTGTTTTAATCTCCTCCTGAGTCATTGAGATATATCAGATATTCTATCCATGTCATCTTGTTATAGAAGTCTCTGCTGGAGCTTTCTGACCATCCCTATTTGGACGGGCTTCTTCCCTGCCATGTACACGGTTGTATCCTGGGCTCTCCTTTCATCCTGGCTCTGCCCTTAGCCGCTCTTCTGTCCTGGATCTCAAGTCTCTGATCTGATTTACTTACTTGTCTTGGTAGAGAACTCCCTCTGATAGCTTCTTAGGAAAAGGTATATGGGAGGTGAAGTTTTGAGATCCATTACCCACTGGATGTCTCATATATTCTACCTTCAGACATTTTGCAAGTTTGGCTGAGTAAAGAAGTCTGGATTGGACATTATCTTCCTTTTGAAGGAATTTCTCCTTTGTCCTCTAGCTTCCAGTTTGCTATTGAGAACCCCCAAGTCATACAGATTGCTGACCCTTAATATGTGACCTGTTTGTTTGTTGTTTTGTTTCCTCTCTGGAAACTTGAAGGCTATTTTCTTTGTCCTGAGCATTCTAAAATTTCACGAGGTTGTATCATGGTGTAAGTCTATTTTTTTAGATTTTATTTATTTTATTACATATCTCCCCTCCCCCCCACTGCGGGGACGCGCCGAGACCGGTCACCGTGCAGGCGCGGCTTTCCCCGCTTGTGGGCGGCCTCTGCTTCCATTCACGGCCGGCTTTGCTTCAGTTCGCGGGTGGCTGGCCGCGCTCCATTCGTGGGCGACCTGCCCTGCCCGTGGCTGCTTTTGCCCTGTCCGTGGCAGCTCCTTGCCCTGCCCACGGCGGCTCTGGCCCGCCCATGGTGGCTTGCCCTTCTCAAGGCGGTCTGCCCACCAGGAGAGGTCCCCGGGAACCGAACCCGGGGCCTCCCATGTGGTATGCCGGTGCCCTATCCACTGGGCTATGTGGCCGGCCCCAAGTCTATTTTTTAAAGGCCATGTAGCACAGTGGTTAAGCACATGGTCTCTCAAATTAGCCTGCCTGGGTTTAAATCTTGGCTCTACCATTTACTAGCTTGGGCCTGGGCTCTGAGCTTCATTTTCTTCTTCTTTAAAGGAGGATTATTGTGAGTTCTGAATGAGTTAATATGAGTAAAACACTTAGAATAGTATATAAAAGCACTTACTATTATTTTTATTTTTATTCATTGCACTGGGCTCTCAGGGGTCCTTCAATCCTGGGAAATTTTCTTGAATTATGTCATTGATGATGTCCTTTGCTTAGTTTTCTCTGTTTCTGTTACTCCTATTATTTGGATGTTGGACTGGTCCTCTAATTTTATTGTATAATTACTCATGCTTTCCCGTCCTTTTGTTTTTTTCTCCTCTATTTTATGGAGATTTCTTTAGCTTTATCTTCCAACTTCTGTTGAATTTTTTATTTCCGCTATCACACGTTTGATTTTCCAAGCCCTCTCTCATTCTCTAAGTATTTTAAAGATAGTCAGCTTTTGTTTCAGTTTTGCAATATTTTTTCTTATCTTTTTCAGGATTTCATGAAAATTAGTTGTTATTTTTAAGCTTTCTTGTGACGTAGTCTTGGATTCCTCTAATTAGCTTTCTTTCAGTCTGTTTAGGTTTCTGTCTTTTGAGATAGAAGCTTTCCTCAGATGTCTTGCTTGCTTATTTTTATGTGTGAAGATCTGAAAAGCTGCTTGGAAACTGAATGTTTGTGTGTGTCTTGTCATCTGTAAGCCTAGTATTAGGTTGATCTGGCTGGGCTGTTTCATTCTGAAGCCTCTGATATCAGTATCTTTGTGTCTTTTATTCCTTTCAGGCTGGTCAGATTCCATAGAGAAGCTCCCTCTGGTTTCCTGCCTGGAGGACAAAGAAACCCAGAGGGAAGAGGATTGGGGGTCTCAGCCTCTACTATGTGAACAGTTTCAAAAAGATAGCCCTGCTTTCTAGTGTCCTGAGGTCCTTTGGTCCAGAGCCTTCCCTATTTTCCCTTCTAGTCTTTCGCCTGGCTATGTGGGGGTAGGGGAGGGGATCTAAGGATTTGACTGCTTAAAAAAAAAAACAAACCACTTTATACTGATGCTCTTTATTTGCTTACCCCCCTTAACCCCAACTTCTGGACCTAAACTGCGTTACCAATTCCTCAGCCTTTTGGGAGTTCTAGGGCATAAAATAGGTAGTTATAGCTCCCACTGCCCCCACACATGTTATATGTTCTTTCCCACATTTCCACCTGCTTTCTAGCTTCCAAAAGTTTATTGCTGTTATCTCCTCTTCCATTCTGCCTGTCCTTGAGGGTTTATGCCTTAAAAACAACAACAACAACAATAAAAAACAAAAAACAATGAAAAAATTAAAAAGCCTTTAGCTTTGCTCCAGTGGAGTTTCAGGAAAGAGCAAATGTAGATGCAGGAGTTCAGTCTGCCTTCTTTTCCTGGAAGTCCTTTAATCCATTATTAGAGGCATTTATTATTACCAATCTCCCATGTAATCATGCTAAAAGAATAGACCAGGTATGCTGTGCTTGGGAGCTAACTTGTCCATTCCCAGAGGGCAGGGATTGTATTAGTCTGGTTTGCTGCCGTATCTCCAGGCCCTAGCACAGGTCCTTGCATGTTAGAAGGTAACAATAGATATTTACTGAATTTATGAATTAACAAATGAACAAATGAGCTGCCCTCAGAGCCTTTAGCACATTAACAAATATTCCTCAGTGGTGTTGATACGTCATCATTGGAAACTAAATCTTATGTGGAAATAGCCAAAATTGTTTAGTGCCAAGACTTGTGACCTAGGAGAATGAGCAAACTGAGTAGGTAATAACAACACTTTTTTTTTTTTGTCCAAAACAAGGTATGGCAACAAATTATGAGATCAATTTCCTTATATGGCATACAGCAAAATCTGAGGTCAGTTCACAAAAAGAAGCCTAAAAATATTTTGAGCAAACTTGATTTCTTTGGCCTATATGTGTAGCCCCTCCCCCCCCCTTTTATTTGGATATACAGGATTTTGCAGGTAATCTGGAGGCAAATGGTATATGATTTGACACAAACCATTGAGGTTACAGAGGGCTTTACCTTCTTGGTCAGAAGAAAACAAGTTGGGTTGGATAAGCTCTCAGTACCTTCTTGGCCATGGAATTCTAAGATTCTACATCTGGTGCTGGGGTGGGGTGTGGCTGGAGGGGCTAGAAAGAGCGCAGAGGGCTGGTTCTCTGGGACAAGCATCCTAGTGGACTCGGGCAGAGACTGCTTTCCTGCAGTCAGAGTGGGCTCAAGCATCAGCCGCCTCCACCCAGGTAGAAACAATACCATCAGGTGTTCATGATTCACTCACTCTACGCCAATCACTGTGCTTGGCACACATGGTACCATGGAAGCCTCACTGTGGTCCTAGGAAATCAGTATCTTATCAGCTCCTTTTCCATGTGAGGAAACTAAGGCACAGAGAGAGGAATGGACTGCCCAAGGTTATAGGCGTAGGAAGTGGGAGAATAGAGATTCCAAGTCAGTTTAGCTGCGGAGTGACAAAATGAAGACG
>PVKH010047124.1:0-10333 GCA_004027955.1 Chaetophractus vellerosus | reverse complement strand
AAATCATACAACCTAAATAAATGGAATGATATTCCATTTTCATGGATTGAAAGACTAAATATTGTTAAGATGTCAGTCCTACCCAAAATGATTTATAGAGTCAACACAATCCCAATCAAACTTCCAACAACCATCTTTGCAGACATGGAAAAGCTAATCATCAAATTGATATGGAAGGTGATGGGTCCCCAATAGTCAAAGCCATCTTGAAAAAGAAGAATGAAATTGGGGGACTCACATTCCTGATCTTAAAACATATTGCAAAGCTACAGTAGTCAAAACAGCATAATACTGGCACAAGGACAGACACATAGACCAATGGAATAGAATTTAGAGCTCAGAAAACAACCATCACATTTTTGGCCAACTTTTTTTTGACAAGGGGGCAAAAACCATTAAATGGGGAAGATTAGTCTCTTCAATAAATATTGCTGGAAAAACTGGATCTCCATTTGCAAGAAAAAAAAAAAGACACCTACCTCATACCTTACACAAAAATCAAGTCAAAATGGATCAATGACCCAAATATAAGAGCAAGAACTATCAAATTCCTAGAAGAGAAAGTAGGGAGGCATCTTCAGGATCTTGTGTTGGGCAATGGTGTCTTAGGCTTTATGCCCAACAGCATGGTACTGGCATAAGGACAGACAGATTGACCAAAGGAACCGAATTGAGAACTCAGAAATTGACCTTCACACTTACAGTCAAGTGATTTTTGACAAGGCTGTTAAGCCCACCCAGCTGAGCCAGAACAGTCTATTCAACAAATGATGCTGGGAGAACTGGAAGCCATAGCCAAAATAAAAAAAGAAGACCCCTATCTCACATCTTATACAAAAATGTACTCAAAATGGACCAAGGACCTAAATATAAAAACAACCATAAAATACCTAGAAAGAAATGTAGGAAAATATCTTCAAGATTTTGTGGTAGGCAGTAGTTTCTTAAACCTTACACCCAAAGCATGAGCAACTAAAGAAAAAATAGATAAATAGGGTCGCCTCAAAATTCAACACTTTTGCACCTCAAAGGACTTTGTCAAAAGTGTGAAAAGGCAACAGACTCAATGGGAGAAAATATTTTGCAATCACATATCTGATAAGGGTTTAATATCCATATAAGGGTTTAAGGGTTTAAGAGCTCATACAACTCAACAATAAAAAATCAAACTATCCAATTTAAAAATGGGCAAAAGACTTGGAAAGACAACTGTCCAAAGAAGACATACAAATGACAAAAAACACATGAAAAAATATTCAACATCACTAGTGATTAGGGAAATGCAAATCAAAACTACAATGAGATGTAATTTCACACCTATTTGATTGGCCCCTATTAAAAAGTCAGAAAACTGTAAATGTTGGAGAGGATGTGGAGAGATAGGAACATTTATTCACCCTTCTTGGGAATATAGAATGGTACAGCCATTGTGGAAGGCTGTTTGGCAGCTCCTATGTTGAACATAGATTTGCCATGGGACTTGGCAATACCATTGCTAGATATATACCCAGAAGTACCGAGAGCAATGACACGAATAGACATCTGCACATTTATGTTCATATCAGCGTTAGTCATGATAGACAAAAGTTGGAAACAACATAGGTATCCATCAACTGAAGAATGGACAAACAAATTGTGGAGAATACACATGATGAAATATTATGCAGCAGCAAGAATAAATGAAGTCATGAAACATATGACAGATAACATGGATGAACCTGGAGGGCATTATGTTGAGTGAAGCAAGCAAGACACAAAAGGACAAATGCTGTATGATTACACTATTATGAAATAAACATAGTATGTGAAATGTAAATATATTATGTGAAATATGAATATGGGTTACATTGCATTTATAAGACTGTTTTTCTTTAAAGCTGAACAAATGTAGGTAAATGCTACAAAATGTTAATATCAGACCAAAAAAAAACTATTATACTAAGTGAAGGAGAGCAGACAAAGGTACTACATATTGTATGATTCCATTTATATAAAATGTAAATATAAATCAATTTATAAAGATGAAATTAGATTAGTGGTTATGTAGGGCTGAGGAAGGAATGCTAAGGGGTGTAGAATCTTTCTTTTTGGAGTAATGAAATTGTTCTAAAATTTTTGATATAATTGATTTACAACATTACGATTATACTAAATCCATTAATTACACACTTTGGATAGATCATATGGTATGTGAATATATCTCAATAAAACTGTTTAATAAACAAATAAATAATTGTGCAAGAATAGACAGAAATAGCAGCTATGTAGAGCAGGGGAAACAGAAATTGAGAGGTGAGGAATTTTCTTGTTTGTTTGTGTATTATTTTATTATTATTATTGAAATAATGAAAATGCATTAATAATGATTTAAGTGATGAGTGCACAACTATGTGATTATAACAAATGCTATTGATTGTACACTTTGGATAAATTGTATGCTCTATTAATATGTATCAATAAAATCAATTTGTTAAAAAATACCCAATGTACAAGCAACAAAAGAAAAAAATAGATAAATGGGGTGTCATCAAAATTACAAACTTTTGAACCTCAAAGGACTTTATCATGAAAGTAAAATGACAGACTACACAATTGGAGAAGATATTTGGAAACCACATATCATATCAAGGTTTACTACCTAGAATATATAAATAAATCCTTCAACTTAACAACAAAACGTAAACAACCCAATTAAACATGGGCATAAGACATGAATAGACAAATGGCCAGAAAGCATATGAAAAGATTTTCAACATCATTAGCCATCAGGGAAATGCAAATCAAAACCACAAAGAGAACCCATTTACACCCATTAGAATGGCTGCTATTTTTTTTTAAATGGAAAATTACAAGTGTTGGAGAGGATTTGGAGAAATGGGAATGTTCATTCATTTCTGGTGGCAATGTAAATTGGTGCAGCTGTTGTGGAAGACAATTTTGAGGTTCCTCAGAAAATTAAATATAGAATTGCCATATGACCTGGCCATCCCACTACTAGGTATATACCCAAAAGAACTAAAAGCAGGGACTCAAAGAGATATTTGCACACCAATGTTCATATTCACAATTGCCAAACCATGGAAGCAACCCAAGTATCCATCAACCAATAAATGAATAAACAAAGTGTTGTTCCACATACAATGGAATGTTATTCAGCCTAAAAAGGGATGAAGTCCTAATATATATGAGATAATGTGGATGAACCTTGAAGACAACATGTTGAGTGAAAAAATGCCAGACACTGAAGGAAAAATATTGTATGATCTTGCTGATATGAAATAATTAGAATAAGGAAACTCAGAGAGTCAGAATCTAGAACATAGGTTACCAGGGGATGGGGTGGGAATAGGGAATGGGAAATTTAGGCTTAAAATGTAAAGGGTTTTTCTATTTGGGATGATGGAAATGGTTTGATAATGGATGGCAGCTATAGTGTCTGGGGCAAAGAAGGGGTGTGACTTAATAGGTAAACAAATGTAAGACAATGTGACCCATTTATTTATTTATTTATTTATTTATTTATTTATTTATTTATTTATTTATTTATTTACTTACTTACTTACTTACTTACTTACTTACTTACTTACTTACTGGGAGGTCCCAGGGATTGAACCTAGGTCCCTCCATATGGGAAACGGATGCCCAGCCATTTGAGTCACATCCGTCCCCCATAACCCATTTTTAAAAGGTTAGAATTTGTCCAGAGTACAATGTGAAACCACTGAAAGATTAATATGGTTTGAAATCTAGGCCCAGTCTGAGTGTGGGATGGACATTGGATTTTAGGGCCTGAGGTAGAGGCTTGAACAAGGTGATCAGATGCAGAGTTGGTAGATGATGTAAGTGACAGACTATAGTGACCTGAGCCAAAAGAATGCTAATGAGGTTGGAGAGAAACAGAGTATTTGAATGATATTTAACAGGTAAGATTCATAGTTTTATGGTGAAGAGGAAATAGGGTGAGGGAGAGGCAGGAGTCATGAAAGACTCCCAGATCTCTGTATTGGGTAAATCACTAGATGTCCTGGAATGAAAAATAACAAGTTTGGAGAAAGTCAAATTAAAGTTTATTTCTGGGTGAGTTAATTTTAAATTAATGGCAATATCTCTAATAGGTGTATATCTCCAGCTGGCATTTGACATGCAATTCTGGAGGTGAACAATGAATGTGACCCTATCAAACCAGAAATGGAAAACACCTAATAGAATAGACCACCAATCAAGTTTGGGATCAAGATTGTGGGAATTAACTAGATGTGTTGGAGGATTCTGGTCCTTACCAAAGAAGCAGATGGCATTGAAGTTATCCTTTTGGAGAAGGTATAGGGCAAGTTTTAGTAACCTAGAGGAGTGTTACAAAGTAGGGAGAGGGATAATAACAAATACAGCAAAAGTCTAGTTCTATGGACTGCTTGGAAATCATGGAAGTCACTTGAACTCAAAGGAGACATGGGAAAAATTTTGATAGGAATCTGATCAATGATTACTTGTGCACTATATTTCAAATTTGGGGAAGAAACACACTAATCCTTGGAGTATGGTGCAAGGGTATTTAAATAGTGACTTCTCATTCTAGCAATTAATGAAGGACTTAGCTTTCAGGTTGAGAGCTTGGTGGACTTGGATTGGAGGAGGCTGAATATGACAGAAAAGAGGTTGGCATCCAGGAAACTGCATTTATGTAGTTAACATGTGCTCTTAACTTTGGTTGTCTCATTTAATATTCACAAAGGAGAAAAATAATACCCTGAAAATTCAAGTTACTTGGCCTAAGATATACTGCCATGTGTAACAGATCCCAGAGTATGGGCATAGATGGAGAATGGACATCAAGACTGGCAATAGTTGAAGCCTGATTTCCAGGACAGGTTTGGAGACAGATTGACTTAGGAATTTTTTTTCCCTCCTGTGGTAGGATTCTTTGAAAACTTAGAATTCTTTACAATCAAATATCCATCCATATTAAAGAAAAATTTCCCATCACCTGATACATATGTTTACAAGTTATTTCTTTCCAAATCAGAGTTTCATCCTGTTTTTTGTTTGTTTGTTTGTTTGTTTGTTTGTTAATAGTTGTTTGCGGGGGCCAGCTGTAGCCCAGTGGATAGGGCACCAGTTCACCACATGGGAGGCCCCAGGTTCTGTTCCCCGGGACCTCTCTTAACGGGCAGACCACCTTGAGAGGGCAAGCCACTGTGGGTGGGGCAGAACTGCTGTGGGCAGGGCAAAAGCCACCACGGGCAGGGCAAGTCGCCCAGGAATGGAGCAGAGCCACCCGTGAACGGAGCAGGAGCAGAGCTGCCCACGAACAGAACAGAGCCGCCCACAAGCGGAGCAGAGCCGCCCGCGACCCAGGGAAGCTGCCTGCGCGGTGAGCTGACTCGGCGTGTCGCCGCAGCGGGGTGAGACAAAGCAGACACAGAAGAACACACACAAAAAAAATGAACACAGCAAGAGCAAGCAGAAAGGGGGGGATATGCAACAACAACAAAAAATAGTTGTTTGCCCTCTGAGAAGTCTTAACCCAGGTTGAGGTATTAAACATAATAGACATGAGAAAAACAAAACAAAACATGTCCCTGGATAAAAAGGGTAGGAATTTTAATAAAAATAATCAAGGCTAAGATTGAAGAGGTTTTTTACCTGTCAAACAAATTGCTAGCTGTTTAACAGACATTATAGTTTACTATTTGATACATGAGAATACTGAGGTTTAGGGTTATATTTATTTTTATAAATACAATAAAGTGATCTTTCTTTGTACATATAATCAAAAAGAAAAACTAAGAAAATGTTACCAATTTTGAGCTTTTCTTTGGAACGTCTCACCTACCATGTGGCTTAGAAGCAGATCTAAACTTCACTTGGGCAAGTGGGCTTCAGGAAAATGTAAAGCTGCTGGGTCAGGATCTTAGACTTGCTTACTGCTCACCAGTTATTCATTTGCTCCCCCAAATTTTCTAGCTTCTCATGAAGTTGGGTTTGGGCCATAAACCTGATTTATGGGATGTTAACTGAATGGAATGTAGCCACTGTTGGGATAATGACTGTTTAGAAGAAGTTCACCTTCTCCATTGCTTCTTCTTCTGCCTCAGCAACTTCATAAGGTCTGTGGTACAGAATGCATAACTGTAAAATGGAGGCAACTGATACCTGAATAAAGAGTTGCAGGAGAACATAACCCTATTCTGCATCAAAACAAACAGTTGCAAATGTGTAAGTGTGCAATTAAATTTTACACTTTTAAGCCACAGAGGTTTGGGAATTCCTTGTTATTCAGAGTAGCTTAGCCTATCCTGATTTATAAACTGCAGCTGAAGAGCAGCTCAATCTGAGATAGTTTGGGAAGCCATAGTGAGTTCCAATATACTGGGCATTTAGATACTATAGATAGACAGAGAAAAGTTAGAGTTGTGTTAAGTTCAAAGTCACAGGTTTCAGCAATAGGAATGGTAGCTATTACAAGCTGGGTTTTCCAAGAAGCAGACTTTTAAATAGAGATTTTAATGCAAGAGGATTGGTCTTGGAGGAGTAAATAAAGCAGGATTGAGCAGAAAGAGACGTGGAACTGCAATGGAGTCACATCAATGACTTCCATTTTCACAGGGCGCTCTGGTGCTAGAATGGATTGTCAGTTTTCCTCAATTAGGGCAATGGGTCCAGATCTTTATACCTGACATGGATCAGTAAATTGATGCATGATGCCCTCAGGAAGACCTTGGATAAAGCAGCTCATTTCAGCCAATGTCACATCCCAAAGAGGAAAGTATAGTCAAGATTTGTCTGCCATCAACACTCTCAGCAGCTTCACAAATAATTGTTTTCTGTCTTGCAAGAGAAAATCTGGGTTGTGGACCAAGGAATTTAATGCTGTAGGCCTTAATTTGAGGTCAATAGGCTTCTCATCTGGCAACTCTATATAACAGTCAGCCAAAATGAGATGCAAAGATCCTAATAGGTCTATAATTTTTGTTGTTGTATTGTTTTATTTGTTTATCATTTTAAATAGAGACAGAGCATTTAGGTGCTGTACTGCATCCATAACCTTTTAGTGGCTTGATATTACAGTTGAGAAGTTTCTTTCTCTGTAGAGTCAATCATCTGGAGACCATATTGACTTAAAAAAATAATTCCACCACACAGTTAAACACAAGCTTCTACATGTGACTCTTTGGAGTACGAGAAAAAGAAGGCTCAGCGTGTTTTCCTTAATGAACCTTTCTCTTCAGTTCCTCATTCTTACTGCTGACACAGATCACTATCCCTCCCTTCTACAATCTCTTTAGGATAATAAATTTATCTTTTTCTTTGAGAAAAATATTAATATTTAATTGGAAAAACTCTTAAAATGTTCGGAAAATATTAAACCAAGCACTGAAAAATACCCAAGAGAGAACGCAGCTTGATTTGTGCAGTGAAGTTTAGTTGTTCATTTGCATTTTTTTCTAATAACAGTGACCTACTAAGTGGATCTTTTTCATGTTCCTTTTTAGAAGTAAAGTTCTACTGAGTAAGAAAATAAGTCACAAAAGGGGATGTCAGTTTACATTTCTGTTCCAAAGTATCCTTTTGAAACAGTGCTTATTTGAACACATTAAACTTGTTCCAAAAGAATTCAGGTCATGCATAATTAAATATGTAGCTTTTAGCAATTTTAGTTCTTCCAAGATATGCTGCATGCTACATAATTTGTACTTTTGAGTGAATATTACTGTTTCATGCTTCCAGATGTCTCAGTAATTTGCTATTCAAAGGTTAATGTAATGCAAGTATTGAAGGTCAAGTTTTAGTGGAATTTTAAATGATAAAATGCACGTGATCCAACAGATACTATTTTGAAAAAAGGTTGAAAAAAATATATTCAAAGGATACGTCAAGATTGAGGAGGATTAAGGGCTATTTTAACATGTGGAATTTAATGTATTTTATTGATTAATCTGAATTATTTGTATCATCCTGGTTATATGTGAGAGGAAAGAACATTAAGTTCTGGAGGTCTATGAATGATGGGCTTTTATACACTCGTGCAAAGTTTACTGCTGAGTTCAATAGGAATTTTGGGAGTATGGTGATTTTTTTTTTAATTTAGGAAAATCCCTGAATGAGAAATATAATACAAAAAAATGATAATAGCTAACACTTCTGTTGTACCTACTACCTTCAGACAATATTTATAATGTGTTCCCATATTTGTATTCTTCTCTTCCTCAGAAGATAAATACTGGTTCTGATTTTATCCTCATTTCACAGATGAGGAATCTGAGCCACAGCGAGTCTCCATAAGTTTCCTTAGGGCACATGCTAAACAAGAGGCCTTGCATCACACACATAATGCACTGCTTACAGGAAGACAAATCGCCGTTGTTCAATTTTTATAAGATTTGTAAGTTTATTTCTCAAGACAACGTACTAATTTAAAATTCCCTGACCCCAAAACCTAGCATAATACCCTCATTCTTTTATGATAGTTTTTTTACCATTTTCATAGTTACCAGAGGCCCATATTGGGGCAGGGGAGGCAGAGCGGTTGTTAAGGAAGGATTGACACAGCGCAAGATAACTTTGGAGCATGATTCCACATAATACTGGTAATTTTTGCTGTGTTCCCATGATTAGGACCCAATTTTTAAAATTATCCCCCCAAAGAGCCTTTATTTATGTCATCACAATTAATGTAACTTTTTCCGAGTACCATCACTCTCAAGATTCTTTTTAGTTTATTCATCTAAGCCATCACAGAATTAAACTGAGACTATTAAGGGATGAAAAAGATAATGCAGGTGATGGGCAATGCCTAATTACAAAGACCTACACTAATGTGGACTCGCATGAAGTCAGGTGGCAGAAAGCATAATTAATCATATGTTATAAGGAACAAATGAGCAAACACGTGTGCATATGCTCATGTGTGTACACATACATATACCCACACACTCACTGTGTTTCTTATGTTAAAAAAATATCTCAGTGCATGAACCACCTCATTAGATGTAAAGGATCTACACATACTTACAGCAACATTGGCAACAACATTGTTTGCCTTATGAAGGCTAAAAATGTTGCAATGAGATAGCAATAAAATATAGAGTCACCTGGGCAAAATACAGACTTACTATACAAGAGTTCAGAGAATAGTCAACAATGACAACCCTTGCCTCATTAGCTCTTGACAGTCATTGTTTGAGAATCACATCATTCAGCAAAATGGCCTATGATTTGGAACTCATGACCACCAGCACTAGATCACTTGTTGAAGAATTGTGTGCTCAATACTGAACACACTAGGCTTGATTGGACCTAAGTTATTTAATGAAATCTGTTCTCTCTACAGATGATGGGTGGATAATGTTTCATACAGCTGAAACGCATGTGATGATTAATTTATCTTTCATAATTAGTTCCATGAAACATTTGGATTCCTTGTATTTCTCTTTTAAAATTACTTTTTAAAAAGTAATTGGCAATTCTTCACCAATTTAACAATAATTTAAACACCATCTTAACTCATACGTTTAGAAAGTGCTAAAAAAAAGTTGATGCTTTCTTGGGTCAGTAGGAAAATATCTAAATGATTCTAGTCTTTCCCCACCCTTACCCTACTGACTTTCCTCTCAATGTCAAATGAATCTAGAAATTTTTATGTGTTTTTGTCAGTGGAAATGAGGAAAACAATGTCAGACTTCAAAGAACAAGTAGATATGTATTTACAGGGAGAAAATAGAAAGGACTATATGCAGGAAAAGAAGGGCAGGGTAGTGAGGTGAAAGAAGACAAGACACAGCACAGACTAGATTGTTAGGGAGATTTATGGAGATTCTGCAAAAGCAGGTAGAATTGGGTGTGTGAGTGGAGAGTGGTCTACAGAGCTTCCTTGGGCCATGAATTGAACTTAAAGAGTTAGATGAGTAAAGTAGATATTTGAAGACATTTACCTTGCCTCATAAAGGCAATTCCCCTTTGGAATTTTTCTAAAGGAACACAGTGACTATTAAAAATCTTTTTTAGTTCCTCCAGGATTGTCAGAAATGTGCTTATTGTGATGCATCACCTTGAGTCTATGGAGCAACATCCAATCCTTTTCATTCTTTACATGGATTATCATCTTTGGACACTAGAGTCTTGAATGCAGAAGTCACCTGGAATATATTAGATCTAGATGAAGTCTCTTTCAGTATTTCTGTATCTATTCTTCTAAAAAGGGTTCCAAAGGATATTTCTGTATTAATAGACATCATACTACCAGGAAGAGGAGAGAAAGAAAGGAAAGAAAGAAAGGAAGGAAGGAAGGAAGGAAGAGAGAGAGAGAGAGAAAGAAAGAAAGAGAGAGTGAGAA
>PVKH010047123.1:0-10326 GCA_004027955.1 Chaetophractus vellerosus | reverse complement strand
GGATGTTAACTGCCACGTCAGTGGGACGTTGAGCCCCACCCCTTGGTGGGCGTGGTCTTAAGTATAAAAGGCTAGACAAAAGGCAGCAGATTTGAGAAGCAGATTTGAGAAGCAGTTCTGATGTTGGAGTGAGCCGTTCACCCGATAGTCTACAGCTGGCCTTGTGGAGAGACACAAAGCATAGAAAGCATCATGGTCTACAGCTGAACTCGTGGAAGAAACAGAAGCTAAGCCCGGAGAGAAATGCAGCCTCGAGAACAAAGGAATCTAGAAGCCTGAACCCTGGAGACATCGGCAGCCGTCTTGCTCCAACACGTGGACTTTGGTGAGGGAAGAACTTTATGCTTTGTGGCCTGGTAACTGTAAGCTTCTACCCCAAATAAATACCCTTTATAAAGACCGACCAATCTTTGGTGTATTTCAAAAGGCACTTCTGTGGCTGACCAAAACAGGCACTAAATAAATAAGTACAATCTTTTAAAAAAAAAAAAAAGAATTCTCAAAACTCAATAATAATAAAAACAAGCAACCTGAATTTAAAATGGGCAAAAGATTTGAACAGATACTTCAGTAAAGGACATAGAAGAAGGCAAACACATGAAAAGATGCTAAAAATCATTGATCACTGAGGAAATGAAAACTAAAACCACAATGAAATACCACACCCATAAATTAGGATGACTAACATTCCAAGTGTTGGCAAGGATATGGGGAAACTAGGACTCTCATATACTGCAGGTGGGACTGTAAAATAGTAGAACCACTTTGGAAAACAGTGTGTCAGGTTCTTAAAAAGTCAAATATACAACTACTATATGATCCAGCCATTTCATTTCTAGGTATTTACCTAAAAGAAGTGAAAGCATATATTTACTCAAAGACTTGTATATAAATGTTCATAGTAACCTTATTTGTAGAAGTCAAAAATAATTGAAATAACCCACAACTGTGGTACAGCCATATAATGGGATGCTACTCTGCAATAAAAAGAAATGAACTATTGATACAGGCAACATTGTTGATGAATCTCAAAATGATTATGTCAAGTGAAGGAAGCCAGACAAAATGGAGTTCATAGTCTTTGATTCCATTATTATGGAATTTCAGGAAATGCAAACTAATCTAAAGTGGCACAAAACATACCAGTGGCTTGCCTAAGAAGGTATTTAAAGGCAAAAGGAAGGTATTAGAAAGGAGCACTTAAGGAAATTATGTATATGCTCATTATCTGGATTGTGGTGATGATTTCACAGATATGTACATACATCAAAATGTATTAGATTGTATACTTTAAATATGGATAGTTCATTGTGTGTCTGTTACAGCTTAATAAAACTGTTTAAAAAAATACCATCTGCCTCCAAAGTGGGCTATTGAATACATGAACTTATCTGTCTTTCCTCCTGAAACTACGATTAAAAGACAGTAAAGGTATTTTTTAAAAGACCCCAATCCAAAGAATATGGAAGAGAATATGACAACAATATAAATGAGAAACTGGAAAGCGGAAGATTAAAAAGTAACTGACATGCAGCTCTGAGAACAAGGAACATGTGCCAACAACCAGGGAAGGCCAGAATCAAGATAATTGGTACTGCAGAAGCCAAGAAAAGCTCAGGACGTAGAGGTACCAGGTAATTCTAAAACAGTTTTTCCAGATTGAAAAAGTCCAAGTAAACAGCCCAGTGAAAACATACACACACACACACACACACACACACACACACGGACCAAAACACACTGTCATGCTTTGAAAAAAGAGAGAAGGTCACAAAAGTTTCCAGAGAAAGAATAGACCATATACAAAGAATGGGAAATAAAAATTGCATTAGACTTCTCAAAATGATGCTGAAAGTTAGAAAACAATCATATAAACAATAGTATATTATTGTGGCAGTTTGAGATTATTTATGAATCCCAAAGAGAGAAAGATTATGTTTGTAAACTAATTTATTCCTCTTGGTGTTATACTCTTTGATTGCATCAAATTCAGCTGCGGGGCCTTTTAGTAAGATTACTTGGTAAAATCAATTTAGAGCTTTTGATTGGGCTATGTCAGTAAGGCATAACTCAGATTGGGTCTCTGTCCCTTTGCTGGGTCTAATATAAATGGAAACACAGAGAAAGACTGACTGAGATAGACGCATGAGAAGAGAGAGAGTCCTCCCTTTTTAAAAAATTTTTATTTTCTATTTCTTTAAAAATTTTTTTAAATTTATCCACCCCTTACCCCTAGATCATTCTCTCATCTGTCTGCTCATTGTTTGCTTGCCTACTCCAGGAGGCACCAGGAATTGAACCCAGAACAGACCACATGTAAGGCAAGTGCCCAATGGCCTGAACCATATCCACTCCCTGCAGGGTTGCTTCGTCTGCTGGCTTGTGGCGTCTGCTTGTTGCAGCGGGTTTAGTGTCTAGCTCATCATCTTTAGGAGGCACTGGGACCCAAACCTGGGACCTTCCATGTGGTAGGCAGGCACCCAACTTGTTGAGCCACAGCTGCTTCCCAGCCCTGTCATTTTTTATCCTAGAGCCCTGGGAAGAGATGAGCCATTCACCTGATAGTTTGTAGCTGACCTTGGGAAGAGACCAGAACAGCAGAGACTGATATAGAAGGCCTGGAAAGAAACCAGCCCTATTCCAGGAGAGAGAGAATTGGAAGCCCTGAGGGGAAGGAGAGACCAGGCAAAGATCAGCAACCATCTTGCTTCAACATGTGGCAACTGACTTTGGTGAGAAAGCAACCTTGAGTTGGACTCTTCATGGCCTTGTAACTGTAAGCTTTTACCCAAATAAATACCCTTTATAAAATTCAACAGATTTCTGGTACTTTGCATCAGTACCTTTTTGGTGGACTGATACAATGATGTTCAAAATTTTGAGAAAAAATAATTTTTACTCTAGAATTTATACCCAGTCAAACTAACAATCAAATATATGGATAGCTTAAAGAGATCTTCAGATAGACAAGTTCTCAAAATTTTTCCTTTCATGTAGTCTCTATTATAAAGCTACTTGAGGAAGTGCGCCACCAAAATGAGGGAGTGAACCAAAAACAGATAACAAGAAATATAGGCTCCAATGCAGGAAGGAGGAAAAGTGAATCCCCAGGACGAAGTTAAAGGGAGATGATAGCAGGAAGATTAATCTGTCCAGATTTTAACAAGAATGATAACAGTTAGCATTTTAAAAGTATTTACTATACACCAGGCACTGTTACAACTATTTTATTAATTAACTTAAGCCTTAAAGAATCCTTTGATAAGAAAAATTTAGCAACATGTGTGTAATATAAAAGATTAAATGCCTAATGTTTAAATTTCATATCAATATTAAAAACCACAATAAAATATGAACACTGAAAGAAATTTGTATAAATATCCAATAAATAATGTAACTTTATTAGAAATGCAAATTACACCAGCAAAGAGCATTTTTGAGCTATCAAATTTTCAAAAATTTTAGAAATTATCCCTATTCTTGACAAGGATTCAGTAGAAACTCTGCTTGTAGAGATAAATTAATGCAGTCTTTCTGGAGAACAAATTGGCAGCATATAGAAAGAATGTTAAAGAGAGTGATAACTCCTCAACTTATTTTGGGTTTTACCTCCAGGGGCCTCATGAGGTTCTCAGAGTGAAGAGTTAAAAAAAAAAATCACCTGTGGCTCTGGCAAGGAAAGGAGAAAATCAATCATTTTGAAATGTGCCAAGTGTTCTCCATAGCAAAGGCCTACTCACTTAACCAGAGCCTTAGCCTGCCTAGGGAAAAGGCATTTCCCCAACTCCAGGCCCCTCAAGCCTTCCTGTCTCACCTAAGGGATGAAAAAGTAAATAAAAACTAAGAAATATTTGTGAGGGTCACAGCCCAAGGACACAGGCCTACCAAAAGACTGAGAATTGTAATCAAGGGTTAAGAATTAACAAATAATTATGATTACTGAATAATTATGTAGATGCCTTTTCACTTCCAGTATATTATAAAATAGCCAAAAGTTAATATCTGAAGTTACTGGAACTGGCTAGACCAACCTCACCCTTGCATATGGTCATTTCCAACTAAATTCTGCCATTGTGATGAGTATTCCAGATGGATCTTACCTTTGTATACAGTAATTTCTGAGACCTGCTATTATGATGATTATTCCAGATTGATGTTACTCTTGTATATTAACATTTCTATTGAAATGATAATCACTCCACCCTCCTGTTTGAAATCCATGAGAAAATCTTTGTAACTCACCCCTGTTCTGTACCCCTCATCCCTAGATGCCCTGATCTCTGATGATTGCCTTGTGATTGCAATAATCTTGTGACTCACCCCTCTATTTTGTACCCACCCATATCCTGTTCAGCCCTTTAATGTTTATTAATGAAGGACACTGAGTCAGCCCACCCCAATTACTCATTAGCATAAACCACTAAACCTGGATATTATAAAACTCTCAGGATTAATGCGGTTCAGAGAGGCAGAGTTTTGAGCCCTTAGTCCACTGACTTCTTTTGCTATGCTAGCAACCAAATTCTTTCTCTCTTTGAAACCTTGGTGTCTCAGGAATTGGTTAATGAAGTGTATAGGACAGAAGAACCCACATTTTGCTTAGTGTCAGAATCATAAAATTATGCACTGCTTCTCCTCCCTGACAACTTACCACCACATTAACAGAGCTCCAATACATTAACAATGGATACCACCTGAAAGGACTGCGAGGCACAGACTTGTAGAGGCTGAAAAACAAAATGATAGACTCCCAGGATGATGGTGTCAGAATAGGTAGGCAGGGCTCAACTGTCTCACAAGAACAATGGAAGAAGGGCAAAAAGCAGTTTGAGAGACCTGCTTTGGGGCTCTGAAGACCAGGAGAATGCCGCAGAGCCCCCCAGGAGGGTGAGGGACAGACAGACGAAGCTGAAACAAAAACTATGAGTTGCTAAAGCCTATGACCAGGAACAGCACCCATCCCCCATCCTCAAGGTGGACAGCCTCGATAAAATCTGTGGCTGACTGCAGCCAACTGATAAGGGAACAAATGTCTTCCACCCTGGAGAGAAGGAGGGTATGGCAGAGGGTGGAGAGTGGTTTTCTTCAGTGAATTTGGCCAGCAAAACCCACTTTGAGTCTTGGTTATGGTAAGACTAGAATTTCAGGCAAGTGGAGGTTGAAAGAGTCACCTCTCTGAAAAGATTCACCAAACAACACTATCACTGGCCAGCCAAGAACCTGCAAGGAGAAAAATTACATTTAGGGCTCTTTTGTCCCAAACTCCTGGGGGCGGATTGGCACACCATTAGTGAGTCCTGGGACTTATTTTGATAACTTAAGCTGGGCAATTTTAAAGACTTAGAATAAATTGAACCAAAAACCAAAGAAGAGCCATGAAACTTAACCACGAGGCAAGAGAGAAAAATTGATCATCAGAGTAAATTCACTAATATATTCAGACACCTAGACATCAGCAAAAAATTACAAGCCATACTAAAAAACAGGAAGATATGGCCCAGCCAAAGGAACAAACCAAAAATACTGACAAGACATAGGATTTAAGAAAATTAATCCATGATATTCACAAATCTCCTAAGTCAATTCAAGGAGTTGAAGGAAAATATGACTTAAGATGTAAAGAATTTTAAGAAGACACTGGGTGAACATAAAGATCAGTTTGAAATCCTGCAGAGAAAAATAACAGAGCTTATAAGCAGGAAACACACAATGGATGTGATTTAAGTACATTAGAGGCATATAACAGCAGATTTGAATTGGTGGAGGATAGAATTGGTGAAATTGAGGACAGAACATTTGAACCTGAAAACACGGGAGAACAGAAAGAAAAAAGAGTGTAAAAAATGGAACAGAGTCTCAGGGAACTGAAGAACAATGTGAAACGCACAAGCATACAAATTATCAGTGTCCCAGAAGGGGAAGAGAAAAGAAAAGAGGAAGAAAGAATATATGAGGGAATAATGACCCAAAACTTCTCAACCCTTAAGAAAGACATAAATACCAACATCTAAGAAAGACAAGGCACCCCAAAAGAATGAATTGGAATAGACCTACTCCAAGACACCTACTATTCAGAATGTCAAATATCAGAGATGAAGAGGGGATTATGAAAGCAGCAAAATAAAAACTGTGCATCACATACAAGGGAACCTCAATAAGACTAAGTGCCAATCTCTCATCCAAAACCACAGAGGCAAGATGAAAGTGGTATGATGTATTTAAGGTACTGAAAGAGAAAAGCTGCCAACCAAGAATTCTTTATCCAGTGAAACTGTCCTTCAAACATGAGGTTGAGTTTAAAGATTTCACAGACAAATAAAAAACAGAGCGTATGTTACCAAAATACCAGATTTACAAGAGATACTAAAGAGAGTGCTACAGCCTGATAGGAAAAATCAAGGGTGAGAGACCTGAAGAAGAGCATAGAAATGCAGATTATTGGTAAGAGTAACTTAAAGGGTAAAAAGATAGACAACAGTAAGATATGACAATGGAAAGCCAAAGGATAAAATAGTCAAATTATGTAATGAATGCCTTTACCATCATAGCACTGAAAGTTAATGGATTGAATTCCTCAATCAAAAGATATAGACTGACAAAATGGATTTAAAAAATATGAGCCATCTATATACTATCTACAAGAGACACACCTCAGACATAAGGACACAATGAGGTTGAAACTGAAAAGTTGGAAAAAGATATTCCATGCAAATAGTAATCAAAAAAGATCTGGAGAAGAGATGCTAATAAAGGACAAAATAGATTTTAAATGAAAAGCTTTAGAAGAGATAAAGAAAATCATTATATAGCAATAAAAGGAGCAATTCACCAAGAAGAAATAGCTATAATAAATACTTATGCACCTAACTTGAGTGCCCCACACACTGACAAAACTGAAGGGATAAATAGACGTCTCTACAATAATAATTGGAGACTTCAATACACCACTGTCAGTACTGAATAGAACATCTGGATATTAGATAAATAAGGAAACAGTTTGAATAATATGATAAATGAACTAGACCTAAAAGACATTAATTGAGCATTACATCCCCAAACAGCAGGATATACATTCTTTTCATGTGCTCATGGATCCTTCTCCAGGATAGACTATATATTGGGTCACAAGACAGGTCTCAATAAATGTAAAAAGATTGAAATTATACAAAACACTTTTTTGATCATAATAGAATGAAGCTGGAAATCAGTACTGGACAGAAAAAGGGAAAATTCATAAATATATGGATATTAAACAACACATTCAAATAATCTGTGGGTCAAAGAAGTAATTGCAAGAGAATTTAGCAAGTATCTTGAGATGAATGAAAATGAGAACACAACATATCAGAACCTATGGTAAACAATAAGGGCAGTGCTAAGAGGGAAATTAATAGCCCTCAATGATTACATTAAAAAGAAGAAAAAGCTAAAATAGAAAACCAAACTGCGCACCTGGAGGGACTAGTAAAAAAACAACACACTAATCCTAAACCAAACTGAAGGAAAGAAATGATAAATATCAGAGAAAAAAGTAAATGAAATTGAGAACAACAAAAAAAATTAGAGGAATCAACAAAACCAAATGTTGGTTCTTTGAGAAGATCAATAAAATTGACAAACCCTTATATAGGCTGAGAAAGAGGAAAAAAAAAAGAGAAAATACAAATAAATAAAATTAGAAATGGGATGTGGGCATTACCACTGAACTTGCAGAAATAAAAGAGGTCATAGGAAGATCCTACGAACAACTGTACATCAACAAACTAGACAATGTAGACAAAATGGACAAATTCCTAGAAACACACAAACAACCTATACTGACCATAGAAGAAATAGAAGAAAACAACAAACCAATCACAAGTAAAGAAATTGAAACAGTCATCAAAAACCTCCCAAAAATGAAAAACCCAGGACCTGATGGCTTCATAGGTGAATTCTACCAATCACCTGCTCAAGCTTTTTCAAAACCTTGCCCAACCTCTTTCAAAAAAATTGCTTTTTGAAAAAATTGAACAGGAAAGAATGTCATGAGACTCATTCTATGGAGCCAACATCACACTAATACCAAATCCAGATAAAGACACTATGAAAAAAGAAAATTACAGACCAATTTCTCTAATGAATATAGATGCAAAAACCCTCAACAAAATATTTGCAATTAAATCCAAAAGCACATTAAAAGAATTATACATCCATGATCAAGTGGGTTTCATCCCATGTATGTAATGGTGGTTCAACACAAGAAAATCAAATAGTGTAATAAACTACATTAATAAATTGGAAAAGTAAAAGCACATGATCCTCTCCATTGATGCAGAAAAAGCATTTGACAAAATACAGCATTTTTTCTTTATAAAAACACTCCAAAAGATAAGAATAGAAGAAAGCTTTCCCAAAACGGTAAAGTGCATATATGAAAAATCCACAGCTAGCATTGTACTCAATGGTGAAAGACTGAAAGCTTTCCTGCTGACATCAGGAAAAAGACAAGGATTTCTGCTGTCACCACTGTTATTCAGTTTTGTGCTAGAAGTTCTAGCTAGAGCACTTAGGCAAAATAAAGAAATAAAAGTCACCTAAATAGGAAAGGAAGAAGTAAAACTGTCGCTATTCACTGATGCTATGATCCTGTACCTACAAAGTCCTGAAAAATCCACAACAAAGCTACTAAAACTAATAGACAAGTTCAGCAAAGTGGCAGGATACAATATTAAAATGCAAATATCAATAGTGTTTCTGTACCCTACTGATGAGCAATCTGAGGAGGAAATCAGAAAAAAATTCCATTTTTAATAATGACTAAAACAATCAAGCATTTAGGAATAAACTTAACCCAGGACATAACGAACCTATATTCAGAAAACTACAGAATATTGCTAAAAGAAGTCAAAGAAGACTTCCATGTTCATGAACTGGAAGACAAAATATCTTTAAGATGTCAATTCTACCCAAATTAATTTACAGATTCAATGCAATGCCAATAAAAATCTGAATAGCCTTTCTTTGGAAATGGAAAAGCCAATTATCAAATTTATTTGGAAGGGTAAGGGGCTCTGAATAGCCAATAATGTCTTAAAAAAAGAAAGAAGTTTGAGAACTCTCACTTCCTGACTTTAAAACACATTACTTAGCTACAGTGGCAAAAACAAACAAACAAACAAAACCCCACCATTGTACTGGCATAAAGATAGACATATTGACCAATGGAACCAAATTGAGAACTCAAAAATAGATTCTCACATCTACATTCAAATGATCTTTGACAAGGCTGTCAAGCTCTTCCAGTTGCACCAGAATAGTTTATTTAACAAATAGTGCTGGGAGAACTGGATATCCATACCCAAAAGAAAGAAAGACAACCCCTATCTCTCACACCTTATACAAAAATTAACTCAAAATGGATCAGGGACCTAAATATAAAAGCTCCAACCATAAAACTTCTATAAGAAAATGTAGGGAAACGTTAAAAACCGTGTGGTAGGTGGTAGTTTCTTAAACCTTATAACCAAAGCAACAAAGATAAAATAGATAAATGGGACCTCCGCAAAATTAAACACTTTTCTTCTTCAAAACACTTTGTTAAGAAAGTGAAAAGGCAGACTACTCAATGGAAGAAAATATTTGTAAACCACATATCTGACAAGGATTTGATCTCCATGTTATATAAAGAGATCATATGACTCAACAATAAAAGTCAAGCAACCCAATTTTAAAATGGGCAAAATACTTGAATAGATATTTCTCCAAAGAAGAAATACAAATAGCTAAAAAGCACATGAAATTGTGCAACATCACGAGCTATTAGGGAAATGCAGATGAAAACTACAATGAGATACCATTTTACATCTTGTAGAATGGCCATGATAAAAAAAATAAAACAAAACCCAGAAAACTACAAGTACTGGAGAGGATGTGGAGAAATAGGAACACTCCTTCACTGTTGGTGGGAATGTAGAATGGTGCAGCCTCTGTAGGAGACAGTTTGGCAGTTCCTAAGGAAGCTGAATATAGAACTGCTGTATGATTCAGCAATCCCATTACTAGAAATATATTCAGAAGAACTGAAAGCTAGGATGCTGTAGCAGTTTGATAATATTTATGAATTCCAAAACCAGACATTGATTACGTTTTTAAGCTGGTCTGTTTCTCTGAGCATGATACCCTTTGATTGGTTTAAATTCAAAGGCTTTAGGTTTACTTGATTAAATCAAGATTAGGGCTTTGATTTGACCACCTCATTAGGGCATGCAGGGTTGAGCCCCACCCTTTTGGTGGGCTGATAAAATGGACTCTTACACAGGAGTAGATACACAGAGAAGATACACA
>PVKH010047122.1:0-10325 GCA_004027955.1 Chaetophractus vellerosus | reverse complement strand
TATTCGTTTCCTGTGGCTACTGCAAGAAATTTCTAAAAACTTGGTGGTTTAAAACAACAGAAATTAGTCTCACACATAGTCCTGGAGATCAAAATTCAAAATCAGTATCACTGGACTGAAATCAATGTGTCACCAGGGCCTCACTCCTCACTCTCTCTGAGGGCTCTAGGGGGAAATTCAGTCCTTATTTCTTCCCATTTCTAGTGTCTGCAGACATGCCTCAGAATGTGGCCATATTACCTGAATCTTTGAGGCCGGCATATTCATATCTCTCTCTGCTTTGTCTTCACATTGCCTTCTTATTTGTGTGTGAATGTGATGAATTTCTCTTTTTCTCCCTCTTTAACAGGCACATAGGATAGTATTTAGAGGCTATCCAGATAATCCAAGATAGCCTCCACATCTCAATATCCTCAGTTTAAGATTGTCTGCAAAGACCGATTTTCTAAACAAGTTAGCACATACACATTCTAGGCTTTAGGGCCTGACATCTTTCGGAGCCATTATTCAGCCTATTTTACCTAATGACTCCCTGGCAAATTTTCACTTTCTAATTCTTCAACTCTTAATATCCACTTAGGGAGTTTTTTCCATCAAGGAATGAAACAAACATCCCATGAAGCTTTAAACTGTGACACCTGGCCATTTTACCTTCATGCACTGAAAACAACAGCCACAAACAGGGTTACTCTGTGGGATGGAATGATTAGGATAACTCATTTTTACTATACATCCTGAGCCAAAAGGGTTATGAAGGAGGATCTGCGGTCTAAAGTGAATGAATAATCTCAGCTAGTCTATTGCAACTCTATGCTTGCCTTTGGGGTTACCTGGGGTGGCGGTACTGACCTTTCTCCAAACCTTAATGAAATATGCTAATTAGTGACTGATGTAGTCCAGTTCAAGAAAGACCAGGGAACAATGAATCCCAACATTTTATAGAATGTGTACAGGTTGATAGCTTGTACCTGGTTTCCCTGGGTTAGGGTTGATCCTGGTCATCCAGCCTGATTTTGCCCTTTCTACTGTCACTGAGGATTTGTTTATCCATATGAAGACTGAAGGTCAACTCCTCCAGCAGGTCACCACAGCTCACCCTTTTCTGGTCAAGGCAAGCATCCTGTTACTTTCTTGTATCTCAAAATTAATCAATAACAGCATTTTTTCACCCATACTCTCCCTGATTCTGGCCTATTCTTTGCTAACATTTAAAGCAAAACTCCTGGTTAGAGAAGGCTCGATTAGACTTCCATATCTGCCCCCATTGCCTTTCTGGCCTCATCACTTTGTTCCCTCTTCTCACCCACATGGGCTAATATGTTGTACCTGGAATATAGCAGTCATATTCCCACCTCAGGACATTTGTATTGTCTATTCACTGGGCCTGAAATGCTTTTCTCATATGACTTACTCTTTCACCTTTTTTAAGTCTTTGCTCAAATATCACCTTCTGATTGAGACCTCCCATACCTAATTCTCTGGTTCAAACTTTTTCCAAGTTTTCTAATTATCTGGTTTGTTTGATCTGTCAGTTTTTAAGTGGTTATGTTTAAATCACCCACTCTGATTATGATTTTGTTAATTTCTTCTTGCAATGTTGTCAGATTTCGCACTGTATATTTTAAAGCTACATTGTTAGGCTCATGATTTTTGTGATTATTGTATCTTCTTTTGTTACTATGTCCCTTCTTTATCTTTTAAAATGATATTTTCAATAAATTCCATTTTACCTGATAATTGTAGCTATAGATATAACTATAGATATAGATATAGATATAGATATAGGTGATATAGATGTGTATGTTTTAGTTACTATTTTTCTACTATTTATCTGGTTTATCTTTTGTGATCTTTTGATTTTCCTTGCTTTGAATGCATGTTTTCATGTACGTATTCTGTTGTGTTGCTCCTAAGTGGTTTATGGAAAGATTTTGTTGTTGTTGTTACATATCCCCCCCCTTTCTGCTTGTTCTTGCTGTGTTCATTTTTGTGTTCTTCTGTGTCTGCTTTGCCTCCCCCTGTTGCGGCGACACGCTGAGTCAGCTCACCGCACAGGTGGCTTGCCCCGCTCGCGGGCGGCTCTGCTCTGCTCATGGGCAGCTCTGCTCTGTTCGCAGGCGGCTCTGCTCTGTTCGCGGGTGACTTGCCCTGCCTGTGGCGGCTTTATGCCCTGCCCACAGTGGCTCTACCCCGCCCACTGCGGCTTGCCCTCTCAATGCAGTCTGGCTGCTCGGGGAGGCCCCCGGGAACCGAACCTGGGGCCTCCCATGTGGTGAACCGGCACCCTATCCACTGGGCTACAGCCGGGCCCCTATGGAAAGATTTTTAAATCCAATTGAAAATACTTTTACTTTAATCAGGCTTACATTCAATCAATTGACCTTCACTCTGATTACTGGTATATTTCAAGTTAGTCATATTCTTTTCACAGGCTATCATTTTTCTTAGGTTCTCTTTCTTTTTTTCTCCTTTACTGCTTCTTGCCTCTTTCCTCATTAATAATGATTTCTGAATTTTTCCTCTTTTGTTTATATATATATATGACTATATATGTGTATATAGATACATACATATATACAAATGCACATCCATACATGTATAATCTATGGATTTTATAGTGTTTACTATAAGGGAGTTTTTATACATATAAAAGTAAATTTTAATGTTTTATACAAAGATTACAACCATTGACAATGCTTAGTGAACATATTCTAATGTCATTACTTTGCCTAAATTTCAGTTTAATTTTTTATTTTAAAAAATATAATAACTACATTATGTATTCAGTAAAATTAAATATACCAATTAGAAACAATTGCCTAGTTTATCTATTTGGAGATTCTTAATATACAATTTTGTATTTTGTGTTATTTTAATTTTAGCCAGAATAATTTAATATTTTTAATTGCTAATTTAGCCAACTGTCATTCTTAGGGTTATATTTCACTTTACAACACTGTCTAGAGTTAATTTTTTGTGTTATGCTATTTACCTCTTCCTTTTGATCCACCCTGCTCAACTATTGCTTATCTGTTTGTTGCCAATGTTCTTTTGATGATCTTTCTCAATGTGGGCTCATTTGATTGAGCAGGACTACTGCCACATTATGATATTAGGAATATTTCATATCAGCTACATAGGCAATGGGTGCCTCAGCTCACTCTCTGTTCCCAAGGCTGTGTCTGTTTTATCCTAAGCCTTTAGGCATGATTTGCATAAAGCATAATCTCAAGTCTGAAACTTTCTAAGCTCATTTAATAAGAATAAAGCAATGAGAATTAATCTGATACCATATCTTGTTTTGAGTGTCTGCCTTTCTTATCAGTCCTAAGGCAAACTCCAAGTTACCTCTATCAACTACCACATGTAGATGCCTCAGGCTGGTTTATGACTTACCTTCTGCTCCCCACATTGCATTCTAGCCCTTGGAGACTTTATCTTGTTTTTGAGCTTGAGTATCATTTTGGTTTCTGTGTTTTCCTTTCCAGTTTGAAAATGCATGAACATGCAATACACTCTGATCTGGAAGAGCATAGATGAGTTTCTAAGTTTTGCATCACCTTATTTAATTTGTTTGTGTACATAAAAGAAGAGTACATGTGCTGTGTTCAAATTAGAAAATATTCCCAATTAACTGTTATCTACATTTTATTGTTTTGCAATGAATGAAATGATAAGACTAGTAGAATATGAGATTACTATTCAAAAAGCTTTCACACAATATTTGGAATTAAATAAAAACAGATATTACATAACGCAAGGGAAAGCCATATTTTAGTTGCAAACAAAATGTAAGAGATAAGATTACAATACATTGGGTATGTTGGCAGGGAAATCAGCAAGTATTTTGAGAGGAGAGGTAAAAATTCTTAAAGTATATAGGTAGGGAAATACCTTTCACAGAAATGAATCGTGCAAAAGCAAAAGCTTAGACAAGGATTCTATGTGTTTTGGCAATAGTGAATACTCTAATTTGAATGTCATGCCTATATAGAGAACTATAAAGAGAAGAAGCTAAATGTTAGCTAGGTAAGTTAAGTGCTAGGATGAGAAATTGATCCTCAATTTTGTTGACAACTGATATTACCTGATGGCTTATATGTAGCTTCCATATCAGAATAAAAACACACTTTATCTGGTAGTTGCAGATACAGGAAGAAACTAAAATAACTGAGATTTTAAGGTTGTAACCCTGGGAAATGTGCACTGCCGCTAAAAATAATAATCATCGGGTTCTGAAACTATCCAAATTTTTTGTTAAGGGTTTTTTCCCAAAGCCTTCATTGGGAAAGCTTCACAGAATGAACATGCAACTCAGATCAAAATTTTACATATATGTTATTATTTAATCCTTATAATAACCCCATAAATTAAATTCTACCATGATCCCCAAAGTACACCGAATGTAAGTGAGGTTTGGAAGGTTTATAGGGCTTATACCTGACAGAGTGATAATTAGCAATTAAGTGTTCTGAATGAGGTCTCTGCGCTTAAACCCTTTGCCCAAGTGTCTCTCTGGAGCATTTGAGGGTATTAAAAACTGATGGTTACATGTCTTGCATTTAGTCACTTTATGATTATTTTTAACATTTAGCCTTTTGTTCTCAGACAGTAAAAATTTCAGTCTTTGAAATCTTATTAAAATAAAATGACAAATGTGAATCCTGTAAAACTATACTTAACAAGTGGGCTCTTGGAAAAATTTCTAGATAAAATGGGGCAATAGTGTAATGATAATGAAAATCATATTTCAATAATTGAGATAATCCATATTCAGTGGTAAACCAGGTTAATTTGTAAAAATATGAAATGATAAATGAATAGAATGTTACTATGATACTAGGTAAAGTTTAATTTGCTGAAGTAATGTCCTCTCTAGTGATTCTACTTGGCATTTGCTTTTCTTTAGATTTCTTTTCCTTTTCTGATATGAATATTTTTAAATGAAATGATCTATAAAATTTATGAAAATGCCTTAGTTCTTAGTGTAATATGCTTTCTTATGTAGTCAGATTTATTCTATTTTATATCATACCATATATTTTGAGTGAACATATTTTGCTCTTTTGATTATTATGACATAGCTTATATTTTGTGAATTTCCCTGATCTGCCAAATTGGAATTTTTATATTTAAATAGTATGATATTTCAATCTACATAACATGGTTAATTTCAGATTATATTGATTTTAATTATGAGAATTCTTTACGTATGACCAAATACTTGTCACATTATCAGTGTACCAATATATGCACTGAATTTTTGGACAGAAAAGACAAATGCAGCTTTAAATTTGGGTATCAAGACAATTTATGAAAAACTTTTACTACTACTTTTACAATATTATTATATTTTATTATATAATAAATCCTGGGGCAGTCTCAAATATTTGTCAGTATGTCACCACTGAGCCACTAAAGTAGATTTTGCTACATTTCTGTGTTGACTAGAAATAATTATTTATATTTAGAAAGGTTCCATACTGAAACTTTTGTACCCCATTGTATTTCACTTTGTATTTTCATATGCCACTGGACTCAGTATTTATTGAGGCAAAAGAATAATTTTTAGAGAATATTTACCAAACTGACTTATTCAAAATCACCATACTATTTTCATAGTGTTTATTTTAATCTGTAAACTTACCAAACACCTATGCTCCAAACCCAATTATGCATAAGAACTTTGAAAGGACACTATGCATTTATAAGAAAAGAATAAAAAGACATATAGAATGATAATTTAACTGAATGCAAGAATTGCATTGAATATTTTGAACATTTGGAAATTTTTTTTCTAAAGTTAATCTACCAATTTGATTCTTAAATTGTTTTTATTGTCATTTTCTGTTGAATCTTGTTTGCTATAACTTTAGTTCAAAATTTAGAAAAATTAGTTTTCATTATACAAAAAAAATATGTTACTAAATATTCTGTGACTTTTTGATACAGATTATATGCACAAAGAAGCAAAAAATTGTGGAAATATTATGTACAATTTCACACCACAAACTCATGAAGATTCCTGGGTTCATTGGCTCAACAAATATTTAAATTCAAATTGATGAAAGTCATACTTCTACCCTTTAAGAAGTTCTCCATATTTGTGTATAAAATGTGTTCTTAATGATAATATAATTTAATTGCCGTGATTAAAGATGTGTAGTTAATCCTTACTACTCACCATAGTCATGTCCTGTAAAGTTGTTGCTCCAAGCACAGATGTAGTAAATCCTGAACCACTGCTTCAAAGGAAAAGATAGGATTAGGTCCCTGCTAGTCTCTGCCCACAACATTTTCATCAATTGATCATACTCAACATTGTTTTGTGTAGGTTTCTACTTAAAAAAATTTTATTTAACATATATTTTTGACTCATTAATATTGAACTCATGGCCAACATCATTATAACACATGCCTAAAGGAAGCTTATATAACACCCATATTTTCTCCATGAGGCACATGGAAGCCTTCTAGTGTTATACATCAACTCAGTATTATACTTAGGGATCATTTTAATAGTGAACTCACCAAAAAAAGCACAAAAATAAAAAAAAAATGGCAATAAATTACTGTGAAATGGACACTTGTTACAGTCTGCTAGCCCAAACAAGAGGATAGTGTGTCCTTATTCAAGCTCAGATGTAAACTTGGCTGTCAGGTGATTCAGGTGTTTCACCACTCTGCCAAGTTCATGAACAACTGCAAAAGTGCTATAAGTATTGATTTTGGGGTTACAAACAAACTTTAGAGAGTAGACATATTTTCAAATACAGAAATGCTGAAAATGGGGATACATTGTATATTTTAAGTATTCTAGGTACCCAAAGCAACAAATTGACTTATTTTGCTTGAGGGGCAGATGCATGGAAGAGAACTCAGAAAAGTTTCATGGAGAGGCTACAATTTAGGGAGCTTGAAGAATTTATCCAAGTTTAAGGATATGGTGTAAATTTCCATGAGCTTGAAAATAGATCATATTTAGATACAAAATCAGGCATTTTTGAGATTCCATTAAGACATCTGAAATTTTTATTGAATGAAATTCGCAGCAAAACTTAGTGATATATTGTAGTTTAAGTATTTTCACTGTGTTGCTATGAAAATTAAAGTGAAATAATCTATATAAATAATATATAGAAGATATACAATAAATAATAGCAATTATTATTCATTCCTTCATTTACATAATAATCATATATTGAATACCAACTATGTATCAGCACTGTGCTAGCAGTTGGAACTAGTTAATGAACAAAATATATGATATTCACTGCCCTGGTGAAGCTTACAAAATAATGGGGAGAAACAGAAAATAGCCAATTTAAATAAGTAAGTTACATTAGAAGGAAAAAAAGTTATAGAAAAAAATATTTTGGAGGATTGGGAATAGAGGAGACTTGCAATTGTAAATACAGTGGCAAATAGGCCTCACTGAGAAGAAGACATTTGAGGAAAGAATTGATGGAGGTGACAGAGACATGTGGATATTTCAGAGGTAGCCATCCCAGCAGAGGTAAAAACAGTGAATGCTTTAAATCTTGCTCTGGTTATCATGAAAAGAAACAGCAAGTATGTGGTTATTGCAGGAGTTAGAGAGGTCACTGAAAAAAAAAGCCAGAGAGATCTTGGGAAGAAGACATAATCAGGTAAGAACTTGTGGTCCATTATAAAGATATGGTCTGTTGGTTGGATGGTTTGGAGTAGAGAAGAACTGTGGTTTGCTTTCTCTTTTATAAAGATTTTCCTGAATGCTGTATTGAAAATAGACTGAAACTCATGTTTGAGGTGGTGGCGGGGGGCAAAATTGGAAGCAGTTAAGAGGCCAGTGGAAGTATTTCAATGACAGACGGTGGTGGGTTAGACCAGATATAACAGTAGAGGTGAGGAAAAATGGCCATATGCTGAATATGTGTGGCCAGAAAAGGTTGCCTGAGAAAGAAAAACATTGAAAATGACCTAAAGGCTACATGTGAGAAAAGAAATGGCTGTAATTGCCATTGACTGACATTGGGAAAACTATGTGTTGTAAATTTAAGAGGAAGGATGCAGATTTCAATCTTATACATGTTAAATCTGCTTTGCCTAGTAGGCAGTTGTATATGAGTTTGGAGTCAGGAAAGAGTCCTAGGCTGGATACATGCATTGGAGCATTGTCATTCTGCACATGATATAAAAAACCAGATTGATTGACATCAATAAAGGAGTGAATATCGTATTCAGAAGAGGACAAAGCCTCGCTGTGGGTCACTCCAATGTTAAAAGGTTGCTTTATTAGTCAGCCAAAGGGGTGCTGATGCAAAGTACTAGAAATCTGTTGGCTTTTATAAAGGTTTTTTATTTGGGGTAAAAGCTTACAGTTATAAGGCCTTAAAGAGTCCAACTCAAGGTTGATTTCTCACCAAAGTCAGTTGCCATGGGTTGAAGCAAGATGGTCGCTGATCTCTGCCTGGGTTTTAGCCAAAAATCCCCTCTGGGCTTCCTCTTCCTCTTAAGGCTCCATGGGCTCAGTTTCTCACTGATCTCAGGTGTAGGCTGGCATAGGGCTTGTCTCTCAGGGCTTCCTATATCAGGCTTGACTTTCTTCCCAAGGCGAGTGGCTCATCTCTATATTCTCAGGGCCACACGATCAAAAATGACAGAGCTCTCTTCTCTTCTGAATGTTTTTTTGAATAAGTGTCCATTTCTATTAGCCCACCAAGGGAGCAGGGAGTCAACTTGAGACATACCCTATGAGTGTGGTCTAATCAAAGCCTTAATCTTAAATAGTAATTTAATCAAGACATCTTCCTTTAATCTAATGCAATCAAAGGGTATCACACTCAGAAGAATAGATTAGTTTACAAACATAATCATTTTTCTTTTCACAAAAATAATCGCAAACTGCCACAGTTTCCAAAAAGAGAATCTGGCAAAGAAAACTAAGAACAGCCTGAAGGGTAGGAGCAAGATGAGGGAAGTAAAAATCCTGAACACTAAGAGAAGAAAGTATTTAAAGGTCAAGATGCATTCACTTGTGTAAAATGCTGTTGTTAGATGGGTGCAAGTAGATGCTGAAATTTTAATATTTGATTAAGCAACATGAGATCATTGGTCATCTCAAGATAGGCTGTTTTGGTTGGGTGTGGAAGGCAAAGTGAAAGTCTTCCTGGAGCAAATTTAAGAGAGCACTTTCAGTGAGGTGGTCCAGTGTAAACTGGTATGCTGAAGTTTGCTTCTAAATCGGTTAAGCACATCACTTCAAAACACCACGTTGATTTGCTTGAAATTAGCCCTGATAGCTTAAAATTGGTCCTGTTGGGAGTATGTATTTATACCACAAAAATCGGTAAACACTCAAATCAGTACTTTTCTTCTCCAGAAAGCTGGTTGCTAAATATTTCCCAGAATACCACTGACTGAAAATCATATGAGAAAGAGTTTAAAACATTGGGAGAGAAGGCAGCAAGAATTAATAAATTCCTCAAGGGGTTTTGCTCGAAAGAGGAGCAGAGAAATTGGGAAGGAGCTGGAGGAAAAAAGTGTGATCAAGAGAGATTTATATTTGGTGTGTTTTTATTTTGTTAATCATATAGAAGAAATATAAGCCTTAGGGAACTGGATCAAGTGCTTCAGCCAAGAGACAAATGCCTTAATGACACACAAAGGAAAGGAGGAATTACAAGAATGACTACTTGGGTCTGTGAGAAGGGGATGGATCATATCTAGTGTGCTAAATGATGTGCTTTGTTTTAAACAGGAGGATGGAGAGTTACCAATCATTAACAGCAGGGTTGATAGAACATCTGGAAACATCTGTACACAGTGGGTGTTTAAGGTGCTGGAAGATCTCTTCTGATTGCATTTATTATGTCTTCAAGAAGCATTACATTTTAAACATATATGGTCCATGTTCATTTCATTCTTTCACACAAAACCTTCAGAGGGAAAAAAATCACATTCACAATCTATGCACTTAACATATATATTAAATTACATCACATTCAAATTTTAAACTACTCTGTTATGCTTGCATATATATATATTTTTTTTTTTTAGGATTTATTTTATTTATTTATATCCTTTTCATTGTTTGCACTCACTGTCTGCTCTCTGTCCATTCAATGTGTGCTCTCTGTGTCTGCTCGCCTTCTCTTTAGGAGGCACCAGGAACTGAACCACGGACCTCGCACATGGGAGAGAGATGATCAATTGCCTGAGCCACCTCTGCTCCCTGCTTTTGTTGTCTCTCTCATTGTATTTCCTCCTTGTGTCTTCTTGTTGTAGCACCTTGTTGCATGATCTTGTTGCATCAGCTCGCCGCACCAACCTGCTATACCAGCTTG
>PVKH010047121.1:0-10326 GCA_004027955.1 Chaetophractus vellerosus | reverse complement strand
CAAAAACTGAGGGAGGACAAGATGGTTGGGCACTGACTTCAGCTACTGATTAGTAAACTTCAGCTACTGATTAGTAACTGAAAATCACAGTGAAGTTAGGGACTGGCTTCTTTCCACCAAGATCGGATTACAGCCCTAGCCTAGGCTCCTGCCCTACCTCTGGCAAAGAGGAAGATGGGGGGACCTGCACCAGCCTCTCTGGGTAATTGCAGGTGCTTTCAGCTGGCACAGACTGAATAGTCAGACACCTGGGGCTCCATCCCTGAAACCAATAGGAAAGGAGCTGTGTTTCCTCAGTCTCTCTGGGCAACTACAGGCTCTTTTGACCCACACAGACTGAAAAGACAGACACCTGTAGCTCCATCCTCACCCTAAAATAGGATAGGAGGGGGCTTGTGTTTCCTCAGCCTCTCTGGGGAATGGCAGGCACTTTCACCCTGCATAGACTGGACTGTTGGACACCTGTGGATCCACCACCACCCCTAATAGTATAGAAGGGGCATAGTGTCTCCACAATCTCCCTGAGCAACAGCAGGTACTCTTGGCCTACAGGGACTGAACTGTCGGCATCTCTGGTTACATTCCCATCCCCAAAGGAAAGAAGGAACTGTACCCCCTCAGCCTCTCAGGGAAACTGTAGGCATATTTGGCCAACACAGATTAGACTGTTGAGCACCCCAGGGAGTCCATCCCCACCCCTGGTAGGGAGGGAGTTTGGTGCTACATCAATCTACCTGGTCAACTGTAGTGATTTTAGACCTACACGATATGTATTGCTACACATGTACAGCTCTATCCCTGCCCAAGGTAGGGAAGGAAAGGGTGTGAAGCTGAATCTTTGGGCAACTACAGAAAGTCTTGTCATGCACAACTTGGATTATTACACACAGCTGTGGCTCTGTCCCTACCCCTAGCAGAAAAGAAAGGTGGGAGAAGCATCATCAATTCTTGGAGCAATGCAAGCAGCTTCAGCTTCTACATCTTACAGCACCAACTACATCCTCTGCTCCTACTACACAACCAGGAAGAGAGAAAAGACAAGAAAAGCCCTAAACTAAGAGAAACTGCACCCATAATAAATATATCTAGTAAGCCAGATAACAAAACACCAACAAAAAAATTACAATCCGCACCAAGAATCAGGAAGATATGGCCCAGTTAAAGGAACAAGAGAAGCCTCCAAATGACATAAACAAGTTGAGACAACTAATCATAGATGTTCAAACAAATCTCTTTAATAAATTCAATGAGATGCCTAAAGAAATTAAGGATATTAAGAAGACATTGGGTGAGCACAAGGAAGACTTGAAAGCATACATAAAAAACAGCAGATCTTATGGGAATGAAAGGCACAATAAATAAAATTAAAAATACACTGGAGGCATATAACAACAGTTTTGAGGAGGCAGAAGAAAGGATCAATGAGCTTGAAGACATGGCCTCTGAAAGCAAACATACAAAAGAATTGATGAAGAAAAGAATGGAAAAAATTGAACAGCGTCTCGGGGAACTAAATGATAGCAAGGGATATGCAAACATATATGTCCCAGAAGGAGAATAAAAGGGAAAAGGGGCAGAGGAATATTTTTTAAAATAATGGGAGAAAATTTCCCAACCCTACTGAAGGACATAGACAACCATGTACAAGAAGCACAATGTACTCCCATCCGAATAAATCTGATAGAACAACTCTGGGCAACATACTAATCAGAATGTCAAATACCAGAGACAAAGAGAATTCTGAGAGCAGTAAGAGAAAATTGATACATAAAATATAAAGGATTCACAATAAGATTGTTATTTTCTCATCAGAAACCATGGAGGCAAGAAGTCAGTGGTATGGTGTATTTAAGACACTGAGAGAGAAAAACAGCCAACCAAGAATCTTATACCCAACAAGACTGTCTTTCAAAAATGAGGGCAAGTTTAGAATATTCACAGAATAACAGAAACTGAGAGAGTTTATAACAAAGCGACCAGCTTTACAGGAAATATTAAAGGAGTGTTGTAGCCTGAAAAAACAAGACAGGAGAGAGAGGCTTGGAAGAGAGGCTAGAGATGAAGATTATACCAATAACAGTAACTAAAAGTGTCAATAGAGTGGTGAAAATAGAATATGAAAGATAAAACCCAAAAGTCAAAATGGGTGATGTAAGAACTGCATTTACAGTAAAAACATTGAATGTTAATGCTTCAACTCCCCAATCAAAAGACACAGAACTGGTGGAATGGATAAGAAAATAAAAGCCATCAAATAAATCATTTGTCTATCTATATGCTGTCTGCAAGAGATTCACCTTAGACCCAAGAATATCAATAGATTGAAAGTGAAGGTTGGAAAAAAATATTCCACACATGCAGTAGCCAATAAAATATAAGCTCTACTTATATCCTATGAAATAGACTTTAAAAGCAAAATAGTTATTAGAGAAAAAGTCATTATATATTAATAAAAGGGGCAGTTCACCAGGAAGAAATAACAACCATAAATGTATATGCACATAACCAGGATGCCACAAGATACATGAGGCAAACATTGGCAAACCTGAAGGGAGAAATAGGTATCTCTACAATAATAGTTGGAGACTTCAATACATCACTTTCAGTATTGGATAGAACATCTGGGCAGAGGATCAATAAAGAAACAGAGAGCCTGAATAATATGTTAAATGGGCAAAATCTAATGGACATAAACAGAACATTGCACCCCAAAACAGCAATATATACATTTTTTTCAAGAGCTCATGGCTCTTTCTCCAGGTTAGAGCATATGCTGGGTCACAAAGTAGATCTAAATAAATTCAACAAAATAAAAAATATACAAAGCACGTTCTCTGATCATAATGGAATAAAGTTGGAAATCAAGAGACAGAAAAAAGGAAATTTCAGAAATATATGGAGATTAAACAACACACTCTTAAATAATCAGTGGGTCAAGGAAGAAATTTTGACAGAAATCAATAAATATCTTGAGACAAATGAAAACAAGAACACAACGTATCAGAACCTATGGGATGCGGCAAAGGCAGTGCTGAGAGGAAAATTTATAGCACTCAATGCTTACAATAAAAAAGAAGATAGAGCTGAAATCAATGACCTATCTACACAGCTGGAGGAACTAGAAAAAGAAGAGCAAACTAATCCCAAAGCAAGTAGGAGGAATGAAATAACAAAGATCAGAGCAGAAATAAATGAAATTGAGAACAACAACAACAACAAAAACACACAACAATAGAGAGACTTTTAACAAAACCAAAAGTTAAGTTGTTTCTTTGAGATTAACAAAATCAACAAACCCTTAGCTAGAATGACAAAGAAAAAAAGAAGGAAGATGAAAATAAATGAAATAAAAAATGAAAATGGAGATATAACTACTGACTCCACAGAAATGAAAAAGATCATAAGAGGATACTATGAAACACCATATGCCAGAAAACTGGATAATGTAGATGAAATGGAAAGATTCCTAGGAATGTATGAACAACCTACACTGACCTTAGAAGAAATAGAAGACCTCAACAAACCAATCACAAGTAAAGAGATTGAAACAGTTATCAAACAACTCCCTGAAATGAAAAGCCCAGAACCAGATGGTTTCACAGATGAGTTCTACCAAGCGCTCAAAAAAAAGATTTAATACCAATCTTACTCAAGTTCTTCCAAAAAATTGACCAAGAAAGAATGCTACCAAACTCATTCTATGAAGGCAATATCACCCTAATACCAAAGTGAGATAAAGATATTACAAAAAAAGAAAATTACAGACCCATTTCATTAATGAATACCAATGCAAAATCCTCAATAAAACACTTGCTAATCAAATCTAACAACGCATTAAAAGAATTAATCATCATGATCAAGTGGGTTTTATACCAGGCATGCAAGGGTGTTTCAACACAAGAAAATCAATCAGCATAATGCATCACATTAATAAATCAAAGAAGAAAAATCACATGATCTTATTGATTGACACAGAAAAGGCATTTGACAAAATACAGCATCCAGTCTTGATAAAAATACTAGAAAAAATAGGAATTGAAGGAAACTTTCTCAACATGATAAAGTCCACAACTAACATTGTACTCAATGGTGAAAGACTGAAAGATTTCCTGTTGAGATCAGGAACAAGACAAGGATTCTCACTGTCACCACTGATGTTCAATATAGTGCTAGATGTTCTAGCTGGAGGAATCAGGCAAGAAAAAGAAATAAAAGTCATCGAATTCAGAAAGGAAGAAGTAAAACTTTTACTATTCACAGATGATATGATCCTATATGTAGAAAGTACCGAAAAAATCTACAACAAAGCTGCAAAAGCTAATAAATGACCTCAGTAGAGTGTCAGGATACAAGATCAATACCCAAAAATCAGTGGTATTTCTATGCAATCATAATGCACTGTGTGAGGTAGAAGTCAGGGGGAAAATTCCATTTACAGTAGCAACTAAAAGAATAAAATATTGAGGAATAAACTTAACCAAGGATGTAAAACACTTGCATTCAGAAAAGTACAATGCATTGTTAAAAGAAATTTTAAAAAGACCCAAATAATTGGAAGCACACTTCATGCTCATGGATTGGAAGACTAAATATCATTAAAAGTCAGTTCTATTCAAATTGATATACAGATTCAATGCAATCCCAATAAAAGTTCCACCAACATTGTTTTTAAAAATGGAAAACACAAGTATCAAATTTATTTGGAAGGGTAAGGTGCCCCGAATAGCCAGAAACATCTTAAAAAGGAAAAGTAAATGTGGAGGACTCTTACTTCCTGACTTTAAATCATATTACCTAGCTACAGTGGTAAAAACAGCATGGTATAAAGATAGTCACATAGACCAATGGAACTGAATTAATGTTTCAGAAACGGACCTCACATCTATGGTCAAGTGATTTTTGACAAGCCTGTCAAACCCTTCCAGCTGGGGCAGAACAGTCTATTCAATAAATGGTGCTGGGGAAACTGGATATCCATATCCAAAAGAAAGAAAAAGATCCCTCTCTCATACCTTCTACAAAAATTAACTCAAAAAGGATCAATGACCTAGTATAAAACAAGAACCATAAAGCTCCTAAAAGAAAAAGTAGGAAAGCATCTTCAAGACCTAGTGGTAGGTTGTGCTTCTTAAACCTTACACAGAAAGCATGAGCAATGAAAGGAAACATGGATAAATGGGACCTCTTCAAACTTAAACACTTTTTATAATTCAAAGGACTTCATCAAGAAGGTGAAAAGGTAGCCCACTCAATGGGAGAAAATATTTGGAAACTACATATCCGATAAGGGTTTTATTTCCATTCTGTATAAAGAGATCATATGACTCGCCAGTAAAGGAGCAAACAATCCAGTTTTTAAAATGTGCAAAAGATTAAAACAGACATTTCTCCAAAGAGGAAATACAAGTGGCCAAAAAGCACATGAAAAAATGCCCCATATCACTATCTCTTAGGGAAATGCAAATCAAAATGACAATGAGTTATCATCTCACACCACATAGAATGGCCATTATTAACAAAACCAGAAAACAATAGGTGCTGGAAAGGATACAGAGAAATTGGAACACTACTTCACTTTTGGTGGGATTGTAAAATATTGCAGCCTCTGTGGAAGATAGTTTGCCAGATTCTCAGGATGCTAAATATAGAACTGCCATATGATCCAGGGATTCCTCTACTAGGAATATATCCAGAAGAACTAAAAGCTGTCATAGGAACAGACATCTGCACACCAATATTCATAGCGGCATTATTCACAATTGCCAAAAGATGGAAACAATCCAAGTCTCCATTAACCAATGACTAGATAAACAACATGTGTTATATATATATATATACAATGGAATACTATGCTCCAGTAAGAAGAAATGAAACTGGGACACATGATAACATGGATGAATCTTGAAGACATTATGCTAAGTGAAGTAAGCTAGACACAAAAGGACAAATTTGCATGGTCTCATTAATATGAAGTAAATATGAAGTAAATATGAAGAATAAATGCATGGAGTTAAAACCTAGAGTATAGGTTATTAGGAGATAAGAGGAAGGTTGGGAAGAACTACTGGCGCTTAATGTATATAGAAGTTTTAATTAACTTGACTGTGAAATTGAAGAAATGGATAGTTGATGGTAACACATTATAGTGAGTAGTAGCTTATTTATAAATGGGATTGTGGCTAAGAGTAGTCTAGGGATGTAAATGTCAATTCAAAAAATGCTACAGAATTATCTAAAGACTGAATAACACCATGAACTCAGAGGTGGATGAGAATTGTAGTTGATGGTACAGATGCAAGAGTGTCCTTCTGTAAGCTAGAGTGGATGTTCATCACTACTGCAGGGTGGTGGGCATGTGAAGAAGCATGGGAAAAATACAATTGGTGTGACCTTTGGACTGTGATTAATAGCAATACTATAATATTCTTGCATCAATGACAAAGATGTACTGTCTTGATAATGGGAGGGGTATGGAAAAGGTGTGCCAAACGTACACTATAGATCTTGATTGGAGGTAATAGTCTGATGATATTATCTCATAATCTGTAACAAATATTCCACCATGGTGTGGTGTGTTGGCAAAGGGGTGTTGTATGGGAATTCTACACTTGCTCAAGATTGTTTTATAAGTTCAAAACCTCTGTAATAAAAAATATATTTAAAAAAATAATAAGGTGGGTTGGGAGAAAAATACACCAAATATAAGATATGGACTATAGCTATTAGTAATATTTTGATGACACTCTTGCATAGTTTGTGCAACAATGCAAGGTGTTTGTGGAGGGGTGCTGTATGGGACCCCTGTATGATGTAATACATGTTTATTTTGTAAGGTCACAACTTTTATTATATACTTATTGTTTATCTATGTTCATGTATGAGTGACATACCTCAATAAAAATATATTAAAAAATGAAGGGGCACAGTAGGAAATAGTAGGAAAGGGAATATCTAATGATATTTTATATCAGGGAAATATAGGGAATTTTAACCATACATAAATAAGTGAAATTGAAAATAATAGAATTGTTTTGTATTCTTTCTGTTGTAAAGCAGATTTTTTTAGAAACAAGATTAATTATCTAGAGCTGGGCTTTTGCATCAACTTATCCTCACATATCCTTACTTGGAAGAGGAAAATTTGCTTTCACATCCATACATGGGTTTTTAGAGGCAAGATATAGGAACACTGAAGTAGTATTGTAACTGTCATTCACACAGATTTCAATCATCTCTATTACCAAAGCACGATTACAGAAAACACTGTAATATTTTAGTACTGTAAAATGTGACAGTAATTGTGGATAAAAGACATAAGTAATGTGGGTATAAGGAAAATATAGAAAACAAGGTACAAGCATCATATGTACTTCACAAAGGAACTGAAAAGGAACAAAATCACATCAATAAGTGCTATTATGGAGGAAAGAAATATGGACTGTGGGTCAATAAACTAGCCTGGGTAATCTTTATGTTTTAATCTCTTTACGATTCAGTTTTCACAATTTTGAAATTGAAGGATTGAACAAGTACTTTGGGAAGTACCTTTGTGCTTTAAAATTCTAGACTCTTGTGTTAAAATTCTAGTGGCCTGTATGTATGTGTGTGTGTGTGTGGCAGGGTGTGGGAGTATATGTGTGTGTATTTTCTCTGCTGAAATACTCCAGGAACTAAATATATTTAGAGTGCATTAAATCCATTTTGGAATTAGGTAAACTGCAAGTAAATTAAATGGCCTCAACTTTCTCAGAAGCCCATGGCACACCATTCATTTAACCAGTGTTAGACAATGATTTCTTAGCTAATAAGTAATTTATAATTTCTTCACAGTTTTCAACATCATTAAATACTCAAACACTTAAAATAGAAAACAGATCGATTTTGGTGTAAGTAAGCCAAACAATGAAGATCTAGATATGACCCCATCACACAGCCCTTCAATCTCCCACCTCTAGTTAAGCATTTTTCTCTACCAGGAAAGAATGTAGCTAAAATTCCAATAAATTAAAGGCTCCTTAGCTCAGCTTCAATGACCCATTCTTTCCTCATGGTAGAATGCCAGTATTGGGTATTGAATCACATTTCCCACAAAATACATTTTCAAATTCTAATCCCTAGCCCGTAGGAGTAGACTCATTTGGAAATATGACCTTTGAAGATCCTACTAGGATGAGGCCAAATAGAATCATTTTGGCCCAAAAACTGTATGGCTAAAATCCATATAAACATAGGAAATTGGACACACAAGTAATAGCCAGAAGAGGGGACAGAAAGAGACCAATCTCCATGTGATAGAAGTAGAGAACAAGCCAGCATTAGAGAGTTACAAACTCTGGGGGAAAGCATGACATGGCAATATCTTGATATTGGTCTTCTAGCCTCCAAAATTGTGAAACAATAAATTCCTGCTATTTAAACCAACCATTTGTAGTATTTTTACAGTAGCCCTCGAAAACTAGTACAGCCAGGGGAAGAAAAACTTAAGTCTCAGTGCTGTAATCTCAGTGGAGAAATATAATAGGAACAATAATAGACCAAATGTTAAACCAGAGGTCAGAATTTTTGTGGTACCACCTACTTGAACACTTCTCTTCTATTTTCTTATGGTTAGCATCATATTGGTACTAATCTCCAAATGCTTTTGTATCTACAACATGGAGTATTCCATTCATTGGCCCATTATCCCCTAAAATCCCATCAGAGGGGTGAGTTTCTAATTAACAGCTTATTAATGATATTAGCTGTTGTTTTAGCCTGCTAAAGCTGCCAAAGACAATATACCCAAAATGGATTGGCTTATACAACAAGGATTTATTAGCTTACAAGTCTATGTTCTGAGGCTGAGGAAAATGTACAAATCAAGGCATGATCAGGTGATGCTTTCTCCCTGAAGACCAGCTGGTAGGACTCCTTTCACACATGGCAAGGCAGGTGTCAATGTCTGCTGGTCTCTCCCTTCTCTTCTGTGTTTCATTGCTCTCAGCTTCTGGCTTCTGTGGTTTTCTCTCCTTTCTTTGACTTTCTCTCTCCTTCCATCTGAATCTCATTCTCTTATAAAGAACTCCAATAAGAGGATTAAGACTCACCCTTACTGAAGTAACCTAATCAAAAGTCTTTTAACTGAAGTAACATAATCAAAGGTCCTACCCACAATAGATTTATACCCACAGAAATGGATTAGCTTTAAAGAACATGATTTTCTCGGGTATATGCCGTCTCAAAACACTACAGGCCATGCTCTAGACCCTAAAAAGGCATGTTCTTTCTATATGCAAATGCATTCATTCCATCACAGTATCCCAAATTGCCTAAAATCATTTTTTGTGACATTATTAAGTACAAATCTCATCAAAACCAGCTATAGGTGTGGTCTGTCCTGGGGACAATTGCCCTCTGTCTGTAGATATGTGAAACTTAGAACTAGTTATCTGCTTCCAATGTACAAAAGAAGGATAGTCATAAGATAAACATTCCCATTGTCATAGGGAGAAATTGGAAGGAAAATAGGAGTCAGTTTCCAAAAAGTTCCAAAACCCTGTAGAACACATTCTGGTATATTTCAAAGTCAAGACAATATGGTCTTCTTTTGAACATAATTTACCAGGACAATGATGTTGACCACCTCATATTCAGCCCATTTTGCTTTATTATATTAAACTTCAACATTATTATTTACATTTATACTAATTAATCCTGATACAATATTTTCTTCTAATATATCAGGGTCACCTTCTGAACATTACTATCCAACAGTGTACACTACCCAGAAAGGCATATGCATAGTACTTAAAGGCAGGAAAATATTTATGAAACATGTACCATAAAGGCCTTGTATCAAAAATATAAAGAACCCCTACAACTTAACAACAAGAAAACAAATGATTTGATTTTAAAAATTATTAAAAATCTAGACAGCTCACTAAGGAAGTTGTATAGATGGCAAATAAGTATATGAAAAGATGTTCATGATGATTTGTAATTATAGAACTGCAAATTCAAAAAATGAGATTTCACCACACATCTACTAGAAACGCTAAAATTGTAAAACTGAAAATATCAATTACTGGTGAGGATGTGGAGGAACAGGGGCTCTCATTCATTGTTGGTGGAGATGCAAAATGTTACAGCATTTAAAAAGAAAGTTTGGGGGGAGTCAAGATGGCATCATCGGTTTAGGTTTGCACTCACCGGCTCTGAGGTAGGGGACAGCTGATTGGGAGCAGGACCCTGGGAGCATGGTCTTTGTGGGGAGCTTGGGGCACGGGAATATTGACTCCATTGGTCTGGAGGCAACTGGAGTGTGAGTTGAACCGTGCAACATAAAAT
>PVKH010047120.1:0-10327 GCA_004027955.1 Chaetophractus vellerosus | reverse complement strand
GAACCCGGAAGCCTGAACCCTGGAGACGTCAGCAGCCATCTTACTCCAACACGTGGACTTTGGTATGGGAAGAAATTTAAGCTTTGTGGCCTGGTAACTGTAAGCTTCTACCCCAAATAAATACCCTTTATAAAGACCGACCAATCTTTGGTATATTTCAAAAGGCACACCTTTGGCTGACCAAAACAATAACCTACCTACTCAACTTGTAATCAGAGGCTGGCTCTTGATGGGGAAATATAGAAATGATGGACCTACTGTCCATTATTAAGCCAAAGGGGGCCAGCACAATGCCAAATATGTACTGGTATCAATCTGCCATTTTTTTTAGGAGGCCTTGGAGTGCAAGCTCATTACTTACATGGACCAGAGCTTTATTAGCTACCATAGATGAGCTTTTACGGAAAGGTTTTAATTCTGTAATTAAACAGTGAATAGTTTTCACACTCTTGCCAAGCTACCAAGGCTGATGTGAGCTGTTGAATCTCAGCCAGCAGCGTGGGAGGTAGCACTAGATATAACCTTAACAGCTGTTAAAAGTCCATATGTGATAATTTTGAAAACAGAAAGGCAATTCAAAAAGTGGCTATGCAGAAATCTGGAATGTGGATGGATTTCTCTAGCATAAGGTGAAGGACAATATCAATAATCAGCCCATGTATTTATAATGGTAGAAAGACAAAATAATTCATTGGAACAAGATGTCTTCTTTGAGGTCTGAGCAATCTTCTATCTTTAATGATCAAATAAAGCAAAATATTTCAATAGCTTGTACCTCATCATTGTAAGTTTTGTTGACAGAGTTATAATTCCTTTAAACCCAAATGTTCCTTATTTCAGTGGACCACAGAGGCTCTGTTTAATATTGTTATATTTTATGACCTGTACCCATACTTCAAAGGCATTCCTACTTTTATTAGTAGGAAGATAACTGAATTACATTAGGGAATATTTAATTTACATGATGATTATAATTTTTCCATTATGGCTTTTCTTTCTATGGCCTATATATTGGGTTGCTTTTAAAATGTCACATTATTTTCACGAAAAATAGTGGCTGCTGTTTCAGAGGAGCCATTTTTCATAGTTAAATTTCTCAGCTAGTCTACAGTTTTCCTCCTCAAGTGCCCAAAGAAATGAGAATACATTTTTATTTTAGACTCCTTATTAAAAGCTGCTTTATTGCTTGGACAAATCAGGTTGTGTTTAAGTCCTTGAATCAGTAAAATTGGTCTCTATGGGCCTAGAACATTTAACCCAAAAGATCAGTTAACATGAGCTCACACATAAGATAGAGCAATTCTTCTAAGAATTGTTACAAGCTCTGAAAGGATGTTCTTTTCTTGAATAGGCTAATGATTTTGAAATTATTTGGAAGAGAATTGATTAAATATGCATATAAAGCTACGTCTACATGGGGAAAAGATTTAGGCTTAAATTCTCCATACCAAATAGATTAGACTGATATGTTAAGTATCATGCCACTTATTTTAAAATAAAAAATATTCAAAAAGAGTGTTCTAAAATATTCCAAAGGACAAATGTATCTCTGTGTATAAAGCTCTTTATTGCAGGGTATCTGATTGCCACATTTTCTCTATTATACACGCTAAGATAATAAAATCAAATACAGTAAGGAGAATGATTTGAATGGAATATGGTATAGTCAGCAAAATGTTCACATATGAAGGTAATGTTGCAATGCAGAATGTACTAAAAAGAAATATTTAAAAAAAATGGGTAAAATTGCATATGAAAGACCATTTTTCTTTGAAGCTGAAAAACGTATGTTAATACTACAAAATGTTATATCAAACAAAAAACTCAAACAAAAAAAGATTATGCTAAGTGAAAGAAACTAGGCACAAAGTATATGATTCCATTTATATAAAATGTAAATATAAATCAATTTATAAAGATGAAATTAGATTAGTGTTCATGTAGGGCTGGGGAAGGAATGATAAGGGATGTGGAATAATGAAATGGTTCTAAATTTTTTTGTGGTGATGAATGCACGACATTGTGATTGTGCTAGAAACCCTTGATTACACACTTTGGATTGACTGTGTAGTACGTGAATACATCTTAATAAATAAGTAAATAAATATGCAAGAATAGCCAGAAATATCAGCTATGTATAGAAGGGGAAGCAAAGACAGATTGAGATGTGAAGAATTTTCTTGTCTACTTTTTTGTTTATTATTATTATTGAAATAATGAAAATGCTCTAATAATGATTGAAGTGATGAATGCACAACTATGTACTATACAAAATACCATTGATTGCACTCTTTGGATGAATTGTATGCTTTATTAATATGTACCAATAAAATTGATTTGTTTAAAAAGAAGTGAGAAAATCAGCACAGAAAAATTAAAGAATGAAAACATGAAAAAAAAGAAGAATGTGGCACTTGAAGTTGTAGTCACAAGAAAGTTTTAACTAAATGTTATGTGGTCTTCGTGTAGACAACATCGTCAAGGGAACATGACCAAATGAAAACAGTTTGAATGACAATTAATTATTTAGTTAATTATTAAAGGTAATTAAATATTCCATGGCGCACACATACTTACATATATGTATGTAATTCGATATCCTCTTATCTCTAATATTTTGTACAATGATAAAAATTTGGTGACTTTCCTTTTGTAGAGTTTCTTTAATATTACTATAATTGTTTTTACATCCTATGATATAACTATGTATACAGGAATCTTTAAACTGTTCTCTCTTATTTATTATTTGCTTCCTGAAAAGTGTGTTTCAGCAATGACTTCGTTGATGGAAAGCAAGATCTTGTTGAAATATTAATTTGACAAAAATATATAAACATAGACATTATATATATAGCTAAAATATAGACACATATATAAATATATAGATAACTATAGATAAAGCTGGGAATGAGTTTGATGCAACAACTTTCCAAATAACTCACCTGTTTGAGTTGTGTAATTTTCTTTTCCACTGAATTGAATTAGTAAAATACAGTTATATTTAAATAATTTAGAGAAAAGACATTTTTGTAATACCAAGTTTTATATTATATTTCATGAGTTACCCTTAATGAACTTAAAGATTTGGGTACAATGTGTTTTATCTCCTCTAGTTATAAAGTCTTGTGATTGATTTGGTGACAAGCTGACAATTAAAAAAGACAAGGAATCTATCACATTTAGAAAAGTCAGAATTATTCTTCATGTGCCCACCCAAGAATAATTCTGCAATGTACATTTATGAAAGAGTCTAAAAATTTTTCTAGATAGGACACAATGGCATGGCTTTGATATAAAACTCTCAGCTCTGGCAAAATGAAATTTAAGTTCATTAAACTAAGCACAGTGTGCTAAATACAGAGCAACTCATTACTGAGCATCAACTCAATCACTGATGGGAGCTCTTTGAAAGGCCCATCATTATAACATTAAATGTCATTTTATTGCCAGATAGTAACTGCCTGATTAAAATCTTAAATGGATGGGGATCACTGAGAAGCCATATTGTTAGTATCTTCCAGATGATTATGAAAATAAAATCTGCGGTAAAGGGAACTATTAATGAAAATGAATGATTTCCTCGCCTCAGTGTCTTTCATGTGTGTCCACTTCTTTCATTTTCCACCGACACAGCCCGAATTCAAGACCTAATCTTCTCTCCTGGAGTATTGCAATAGCTTTTTTATATCAGGTCTTTCTGCTGTCATATCTGGACTTCCTTCAACTAAATTCTAAATAATACAACAGAAATCTCTCCAAAGCCCATTTTTAAAAAACCAGATATTTTTTATATATGTCCATTCCTTGCTCCAAACCTTTTCATAGATTTCTAATGATAAGAAAAAAATACTCCACCTTATCCTGACATTCAATGCCCCCCTTAATCCACATACTACTTATTTTCCTAGTTTTAATCCCAGAGCTTTCTGCTATAAAATAATGGCAAATAACCATAATGGATTACTTGATTTTCACATTACTGCCCCCTTTATCCATTGCTTACCCATCTCCTGATGCTTCAAATATCCTTCTTCCCATTACCAAATGTTGAGATATTAGCCATTTGACTATGAAAACTTACCCCCCTTTCCTCTCTAGAATTAATCACTTCCTTTATTTGTATTTAGTTTTCATCTCTGCTCTCACAATTGTTTCCCAAAATTTTCTAATAGTTTAGAAAATTTGTGCATGTGCTTTACTTACGAGATTTTAATTTCTAAAGGGCATTTCGCATTGTCCCAAACATCTTGAAGTATGCATAAGAGTGCTAAATCTTCAATATTAGTTTACTATGTTAGGCAATTATTATTTTACTTTGGGCCACCTTAGTGTCCTGAAAACCCTTTGTTAATCAATCACCATTATGTAATGCAAAGCTATAGCCAGAGTAATAGTCCAGGCCTGATTTCAAATTTTAGGTCTAGTTCTTACTATCTGCAAAACTTGGGATACATTTTAAATTTCTTGAGCCTCAACTTCTTTATATTTAAAGTATATTATGAATATTGCAGTTGGAGGATGAGATGAGATGATATATATAAATTACAACATTGAACACACTTAAAAGCTAATTATCATCTCTCCTCTCCTCCTTCCCCCACTCATGTTTACAGACAAAAGGGTCATATTTCAGGCCAAAGATAAAGGTGCCAAAATTTCTCTTGGCTCTTGAAGATCACTGTTTTGTAGTTTGTCGACATCACTATGAATCGTGGTGTGTTGCTCGCAGCCTCCTGGTAGAACCAGCGACTTGTCTCATGGAGCAAACAAGATTTTGAATTCTTCTGCAATGAATGCTTTTCTAACATATTCAGTACTGAATGTGGTGGTGTGACGCTATATGCACCCCAGAAAAACTTTAAATCTAATCCATTCCTTTACGTATGCACCCACTGTAAATAGGACCTTTAGATGAGGTTACTTCAGTTAAGGTGTGACCCACCTCAGTCAGGATGGGTCTTAATCCTATTTACTGGAGGCCTTTATAAACAGAATGGATTCAGACATGAGAGATTGAAAGCCACAGGAAACAAGAAGCTGAATCAGAACCCAAAAGAGAATGAAGAGACCAGGATAGTCCACCACGTGCCTTGCCAGGTGGCAGAGGAGCCAAGGATTGCCAGCAGCCAGTCTTTGGAAAGAAAGCACCGCCTTGGTGATGCCTTGATTTGGACATTTTCCACACCTCAAAACTGTAAGCTAATAAATTCCCATTGTTTAAGCAATATATTTCATGGTATTTGCTTAAGCAGCCTAGGAAACTAAGACCCTGGGTCAAGTCTTTGTTGCTGTCAACCATGGGGTTGTTATATGCACCCCTGTGATTGTTAGGCTGATGTGTCAACTAGGCCAGATAACGGTGCCCAGTCGTTTGGTCAAGCAAGCACTGGGATAATTACAAAACAAGGGCATTTCCTGGCCTTTAGTCATCAGCGAGCTGATTGCCTATATGGCTGGTTACATCTACAAGACACTGAGGTGACTGCTGTAAGCAATGCGTGACGTCTCATCCAATCAGTTGAAGGCCTTAAAAGGAGAAGTGATTTCAGCATTCAGAGAGGGAATTCCCATCTCTACTTCAGACAGCCAGCATCTCCTGGGAAGCTCATCATGGACCTTCATCGGAGCCTCTGGCTTGCAACCTGCCCTATGGAATTTGGACTTGTGCATCCCCACAGTCGCATGAGATAATTTTATAGAATCTCACACAATTTACAGATTTCTCCTGTTGGTTCTGTTTCCCTAGAGAAACTTGACTGATACAACCCCCCAAAACAAACTGTCTCTTCCTCTTTCTGGTGTGACCACATGATTAGAGAGAAGCACAAAAATTAAAAAAAAAAAAAAAACAATTAGGAGATAGTTAAAACCAGAATAAAGCTGTTGTTTAAGAACTGGAGATATTTAAGAAATCATAGTTATGTTTCCCCCTTAGACTCACCACAAATATGAAAACATATTCTTTCTACCCAGGGTTATTTTCCCTATCCCCCTTTTCTGACCCCTACCATCACTAAGGAGATGCCAAATTTTTGTAGTTCTATGAGTACATCATTGTACCCAGGATTATTAAAAACATTCTTCGCAGAAAACAAAGGGAAAGCAGAATTTGCTTAAACAACTTCAAACTCGGCCTTTTCTTTTCGAGTTAAGTATGGACTACAGGTCAGTGGGGTTTAGAAGTTGATATTCAAGTGGGCGAGGGGAAAGATTCAACCATGGGGAAAGTGGAATTCCCAAAACTAGAAGAAAAGGATGATTGATTGTGTAGGTGGAGGACAAATAAAAATCACTTCCATCCAGAGCCGCTGGCAATTCAGAATGATATGAGGGGATACCCCTTTGAAAATTTGGTGACTATGTCTCTTGCCTTTGGGAGATTAAACAAATATCCTTCTCTCCCTATCCACTTATGATCTACCTTAGAACTAAGTGTTCCCTGGCTGCTCACCTCCCATGGCAAGGCTTAGCCATGAGGTCTGTTATGGAGAGTCCCCAACACAGGCATATTACATTTTTGCTAGCTGGCCAGAGGCAATCCCCTCACTAGTTGGGGAGTTACAATAGCTGCTAATGGGTAAGAGTTTAAGAGACCTGCAAGTACTGCTGAAGAAACGTTTATTTATTTAATATTGTTTTTTTTTTAAAGATTCATTTTTATTTATTTATATATCCCCCCTTGCTGCTTGTGCTCACTTGTGTTCATTTGCTTTGCATTTCTCTGTGTCTGCCCGTTTCCCCCTGCTGTGTCAGCTCACCACGCGGCGGCTTGCCTTCACCAGGAGGCCCCGGGAGCCAAACCCGGCACCTCTCATGTGGTAAACCAGAGCCCAACCAATTGAGCCACAGCCGGTTCCCTTAATATTGTTAAGATCAGTCATATGATGCCTACAACAAAAATACTAGAGTGTATAACTTATTTTGTTTAATATAATACATAACTGTTTAAATAATGTATGGATTTCTGGGACGTTCATTTGACAGTATCAACTTAGAGCTTACAAGAGCTGTTTGAGTCTTGGAGCCACTCTAAAGTGCTTTCTTATGTTATGGATAATTGGGCAACATTAATTGTTATATCTGAAAAGAATGAAACATATAAATGTATAATGGGTATAATATATTGAATTATTGATGTGGTTTTTCTCCTTTGCATTTTATAAAACACTTCTTTGCCTTGGTTATCTGTGATTATCCATCTGTTGCAGGGTGGAGAGATGTCACATCAGGTATTAATGAATAAATGACTGAGACTGGCTTTCCTAAAAGGTAATATTGATCTCAGAGGAATGGAGACTGAAAGCAGAGGTTGTGGAAGTCTTGCTGGGCTATATAAAGAAGTAGATGGGACTATATGGAGAAGTAGATGGGAGAAGATGTCACCAGGGGGCCACCAGATGCTGACTTTGTAGGAAACATTTCAGAGAACACCACAGTCAAATGGGTGGCACAGACAATCTCCTGAGAGTTCTAGGACACCAACAGGTCAAAAGAGTGGTTAAGTGACCCAGGAAGAATGACTGAGTCCTGACCAAGGCTTAAAATACCAGATTGCAGAGTATATGCTATAGACTTCAGAGGGCAGAGCAGAGTAGATAAGAGACATTGCAAGAGGAAGCAGAGGACACAGTGCCTAAGCCTGGTGCCATGAAGACTCAAAAGCCACCCTTCTGAACACAGGTACCATATAGCATGTTAGGGAGAGACTCTGTGGAGGGGGTTGGGATGCAGAAGACTGGGAGGAATTAACTACTTCAAGAGACTGTATTTCAGGTTCGTTCTAAACTTTAATAGTGATGGTAAATCTAGTAGAGTTTGTTTGTTTTCTCACCAGAAATTGCTTTTTATTTCCATGGCTGGTATTTATGGTGAATGAAATTGTGACCCCAATAAGCATGACAAAAACTTGTGGTTATTTTATTAAAGCTAAGTTCCACTAGATACTGATTTTTTTGTTTTGATTTTTAATATTAACCCTTTTATTTTTAGTGTTCTCATGAAAGCATTTTTAGCATCCTTGTTGAGTAGTCTTCCAACAAATCTACATAACTGCATACTGCCTGAAATAAAGCAATGGGTACTTCAATAAAAATTAAAAATAGAAAAATTGTTAGGCAATTCAACAGTGACCAAAATTAGCAACAAATACATTCAAATGTATACTATTCATTATTAAATTTTTAAAAAATCAATTCAAAACTATTTACTAAATAGTGATTATATTACTATTTATAATAACATATTGTATAATGGTATTATACAATGTTATAAGTCCAGAAAATAAAATTCAATCTCATGTTAAAGGATGTGGTGTAAACCAATATAGCATTTCTAGAACGCAACTTGGGGATATGATCCAAAAACATTTTAAAATTTCATTCACTTTCATCCATTAATTGCATTTTAAATTTATTCTAAGAAAATAATAGGTATTTAATAAAATAATTGCCATAATAATGTTGCTTATATTTAAACAATATAAATATCTGATCATCTGATCGTAGGAGAAAGGTATATTAATATACTTTATTCAGTGGAAAGTGATATATTAATGTAGGTCATAAAAATTATATCCTGTATGAAATTTTGTACTCCCAGAGTTAGAATATTGGACCACAAAACAGAAAAGGTCGAAGGGCTAAAAGGCTTAAATTGTGAAAAATCCCTATGTTAGCCAGGAAGTGGTAAAAGCACTAATTCAAGATAGAAATTTAATATGTCAAGGATACATATTATAATCCCTAGGGTAATCACTAAGAGAATAATACATAAAGGCATAATTAACATACTAATAAGGGCGAGATATAGTCATGCAACTAAATATCCACCCAAATATAAATGTGAGCTGCCTGTAAAAATATAAATTGAACAGGTTAATGTGGTTTTCCAGGAACTCCGTAGTCTCACACCATGTTTTCCAGATTTTTCTCTCATTTTTCTCTCTCAGTCCTTGAGTGTATTATATGCTTTGGTGGGGGGAATCCTTCTTAATTTTCCTGCTGTTTGAAATACTTCTTTCTTATTTCCAACTTTCATATCATTCTCAAATATTTTAATTGTATCACCCAAGTGACTTCAAATGTATTTGGTTTGTCTCCATGATCACCCTACTTAATTGTTTCAAATTTTTCTATCTCACATAAATTATTAATCTGTGCTAATTGTGTGGGAAATAATAATATGAATCAAAAGCAAGAAAAGGAACTTGTAAGTAAGGCTTAAATGGAAATGTTTTAAATAATTACAACGCAACGTTAACACCATTAAATCACCTAAGATGTCCAAAAACGTTGAGTACATTTTTTTGGAATCAAACATTTTTTTAAAAGAAGTTGAATGTCAAGAGCAACAGCTGGTTAATAATATCATTATCTACTAATGTTTGTTAAATGTAATTTGCTTAGATGTTTTGACAGGAGAAAATGGTTTGGTTAATCCTGATGTGCTGGTAGGAATAATATTATCTGGTTAGTTTGCTCATCACTGGATTACTGCACTCAACTGATGAAATTGTCTTCTAGGCAGAAGATGGTCTCTCTGACTAGTCTTCATGTCGCCTTCTAGTATAAGCTTCCTTTCCTCAATCATCTGGCTTCCCTAATTTCCACATTATTGTTGCATATATGAGTTAGTTTGGTGAATTGGCTGCACAGCTCAGTGGTTCTGATTTTGGTTTTCTCCCAGGATATATCTTTTGAACCCTTGCTCTTAGTTCCACACCTTGCAGCCGACTGGGCAAGATACAGCCCATTTCCTTCCCAATCTATGATCCTGGTGGGTCTACGTACACCTGGTGCCTGTATCCTTAAAACACTTTATCAGTTATCATGAAGTCTCTGGCCAGGCCCTGCCATGTGGTGGGGCTTGATTTACGATTTTCTAAATAATGAGTAAGTAAGAGAGGAAAGATGATTCTTAGGAATACGAGTTCTGGATGTATGGCTGTGACCCTGTTGCATAACTTCCAAGAGCACCCTCTTGGTATGTCTGCTTCATGGGGACACCATACACATAAGTGACATGACTAGTGCCTGCTGGAGGTTGTTCAGCCCCTAGCATCCTGGAGGTGAAAACAATGAGATAGGGCTCTCTGAAAAGAAGCAAGAGAATGAGTGATGATAGGGCCATGAACTGTACAGCTTATTCCAATAGAGTGAGTAGTATTGTGCAGCTAGAGTGTGCCAGATGGTACAGAAAATTTGGAAAGATGATTTAGCTTCATTTGTGCAAATAAAATGACATAATATACATTTTAAATTTATCCTTTGGTCTATTGGTAGTTATCAAATTTACTTAAGTTTGAAAATTATACAATTATATAAATTTA